>JAJIBD010020767.1:0-30638 GCA_021461705.1 Cryptotis parvus | reverse complement strand
GTGAGAGATAAAACACTATTTGGAGGGGCCATACCGAGCTATTCAGCAGGGCTGGCTGGGAACATGAAACAGGCCTGGAAAAACTGGATCAAATAGACTGTGAAGGCCTGCAGGGTAGAAGCCCGCTGCATTTATTATGCTTTTCTAATTTACCGTTTGATTAAAGATGGAAGAAATCTGAAAAATTGGCAGGAAAAAAAGTGGTTTTTGTTTTGGCCCATACGAAGATATCACTCTTTTTTCTTTCTAGTGGGAATATTGCAGCTACATTTGCAGAGGAAAATTATTTTCAGCAAAAAATTAGCCTAGTGTACTGCCAAGAAAAGAGAGAATGAAAAGGCTTTTAAATGTAAAAGAAATATGGGACCGGAGTGATAACACAGCGGGTAGGGCATTTGCCTTGCACACCACTGACCCGGGTTCAATCCCCAACATTCCATATGGTCCCCTGAGCACCGCCAGGGAGTAATCTTGAGTGCAGAGCCAGGAGTAACCCCCTGAGCATTGCTGGGTATGACCCAAAAAAGTCAAAGAAAAAAAACCATAATGCCCAAAAGGAGAGAGAGAGACAGACAGACAGACAGACAGACAGACAGACAGTCAGACAGAGACAGACAGAGACACACAGAGAGACAGACAAGTAAAGACAAAGAGACAGAGACATTGGGGAACGCCGCCCGGGTTCCCGACAGTGTCAGGACAGAAGTTCTCTTCTACCCTCCGAGGATGCCAGGGGAACAGATGAAAACTCACGAGTATGGTACAGTTCCAAAAAAGGCCTTTAATAATACAAAAGCTCTTCCACAGCACTCCAATATAATGAACAAACTCTAGCTCTGGTCCGAACTTAGACCATACAAAAGAGCCTAAGTCTCCCACCAAAGAGAGAGGATCTCACCTGAGCTGAGTCCTACCCAGAAAAAGGAGCAAAAGGCCAAAGAGCAAAAAGCCAAAAGCCAAAAGCAAAAAGCCGAGGAGCCAAAAGCCACAGGAGCAAAAAAGTCAAAAGCTAAAAGGCCCAAAAGTCAAAAGGTGAAGGAGCCTCAAGTCAGTCCCCTTATATACACCAAAGTAATCCAACTGGGTGGGTCATGTCAACAAAGAACTCTAAACAGAGTGTAGTGCCACACCCTATTGCAGGTATCACTGTCACTGTCACTGTATCACTGTCTTCCCGTTCATCATCGATTTGCTTGAGCGGGCCCCAGTAACATCTCCATATGACCTGTCTCATGCTAGTAGAGCCCAAGGGCATCTGCTTGCTCCAGGAACATAAAGAGCATCAATCCATTCCGGAATGAGGTCTATAATTGTTACTGGTATTTGGCATATCAAATACAACACGGTAGCTCTCGCCAGGCTCTGCTGTGCAGGTAGCATACTCTTGTAGTCATCTCTAAGTCCAGCATTTATTGATGAACTGCGCGCGCTTGCCACGCGAGCCGGGCTGTGATAGGCTGGTATGCTGGGTGGAGTTTTGATGAGAAAGAAGTCCCGATGTGGAAAATGGAGGCCCTCATGGAGTAGGGGTTCGTCTGGCTTGTTGCAAGGCTCTGCTGGGGTGGCAGGCCAGGGCTAGAACCTGCCATCCCCTCCTGGGCGCCTCGTGAGCGGCTGGGCAGAGGGAGAGCAAGTAGCAGCTCTGCCCCATGTCTGTGAGTCTCTGGCCCGGCATACTTGAGCCGGATTTAAAAAAGACTGCTGCAGGGTGGAACTCCATGAGCCGGGCTGTGATAGGCTGGTCTGCTGGGTGGAGTTCTGACGAGAGAGGAGTCCCGATGTGGAAAATGGAGACCCTCATGGAGTAGGGGGTCATCTGGCTTGTTGCAAGGCTCTGCTGGGGTGGCAGGCCAGGGCTAGAACCCGCCATCCCTCCTGGGTGCCTCGTGAGCGGCTGGGCAGAGGGAGGGCAAGTAGCAGCTCTGCCCCATGTCTGTGAGTCTCTATTGCAGGTATAAACAAAGGTTATGCCAAGGACTAATCCTGAGATTATCTCTTATGTAAAGCACTGGAGAGAGAGAGGACTGATATAAAGTAATACATCTTAATTTCATGAGCTTCATGTGATCTAGATGGTACCCACAAGGTCCTTCTTATTATTATCTGCACCAGGGTGATTCTGAGTATCTTGTTCTTGTGTACTGAAAGGGTCACACTCACCTGCTTAGAGCAAACTAGTATGATCCTTCCTATAGTCTTCCTATAGTCTTAGCGTAGCCAGGGTGGTAGTCTCCTGGTAAATTCTAACTGTCCCATGCTGGGTGCAGCGGGTATAAAAGAGGAGCTGTGCCCAATCTAGAAAACATAGAAGTCTTAGTAGATGTATAAGTCAGAAGTTATTCAATCAAGGTGACTTCTGTAACTGCCACACCCTCTAGCAGTGTTTACACAGAAGAGAGGTCTCATTAGAATGAACCTTGGGTTAAATAGATTAAGCTGGGAGTGGGCAAAACAACAAAACTCCCAGAATAGCTAAACCTGTCCTCCAACACAGAGAGAAAAGACAAAAGTATCTGCCTTTAAGGCGGAGGGAGGGCAGGGTTGGTGGGAGGGAAACTGGGGACATTGGTGGTGGGAAATGTACACAGGTGAAAGGATGGATACTAGAACATTATATGACTGAAACCCAATCATGAACAACTTTGTAACTGCATCTCACTGATTCAATTAAAAAAAATAAAATAAATATCAAATAATAAACCAAAAATATCTATCCATATACCTGTGGATCTGTCTCTGGGTTCTCAATTCAATTCCATTAATCCAGGAGCCTGCCTTGTTTCCCCGCCACACTGTCTTGGATTTCTATAGTTTTACAGTACAGCTTAAAATTGGGGGAAATTCTCACATTTTTCCTAGATTTGCTTTGGCTATTTGAGGACTTGGGGGCAGGGGTTTATTACTCCATACACACTTCAACAGTATTTGGTCTATATCTTTAAGAAAGACAAATAGATAGCTAAGAGGTATATGGAAAATGCTCTACATTGCTGATCATCAGGGAAACACAAATCAAACCATGAGATATCACCTCACACCAGCGAGACGGGCACACATCACAAAGAATACAAATAACCAGAGGTATGGATGTGAGTTAAAGAACCATTCACCCACTACCTTGGGAATGTCTATTGGCTCAACCATTTTGGAAAAAAATACAGAAACTGAAAAGAAGAAAAAGCAACAAGAATTGAGCTTCCAGATCACCTAGAAATCCCCCTTCTCGGCCTCTATCCCAGAGGTCCACAAACTAACCAGAAACAACATTTGGACTCCTATGCTCACCGCTGCAGCGCTGTCACAGTAGCCAGAATCTGGAAGCAACCCAAATGTTCAAGAGCAAGGGCTTGGCTAAAGAAATCAGGGCGCGTGCACACAGTGGAATACTGCTCGGCTGTCGTAAAAAGACCAAGCATGCAATTTGCTGCGATGTGGAAGGAACCGGAGGCCTCACGCTGAGTGGAGTCAGCAGGAGACACTAACGCAGAATAATCTCTCTCCTGTTGGGCTACAAAGAAGCTATGGCCAAGGAACAAGAGGCCCGAAGCAACAGAATCAAAGAACGGGAAAACTGGTCTCCAGGACTGAGTTTCCCATGGAGGTGCGTGTTGGGTGTCGGAGGAGGTGCTGAGGCCGGGCAGTGAGAGGCTCCCGCGTCAATGGTGGAGGGTGGAGGATTGAGACGCTGGACTCCTGGAGACCCTCTGTTACAACACTGATGGTGCTCAAAAGTCACAAATCGCAGCTTAAAACTTAACAACTTAAAAGCAAACACGAGGTGAATCCCAGCTCCGGTGCTCTTCAGCAGTGTGACTTGAGGAATGACCCAATTCCTCGACTCTGTCTCCATGTCCTTTCTCTCAGAAAAGGGCTAGAAGAGTATTTACCTTGTAGAATTCTTTCAAGGTTCATTTATACTCACAGACACGTCAAGGCCTGGAATTTAATTTTACTCTGCTTCAAAGCTAATAAATGAGATTCTCTGAGTCTCCCAGATGTTGGCAGAACATTCGAAACCTCTGGCTCAGACACAAAGGGCTTCTCCCGATGCCACAGGAAACTGGATGCACAGGGATTCTGCGTCTGCTCCCGGAGGGTAGGGGGTCGCAGAGGATTCAGAGAGATACCACATGTCCAGCATGCTTGGACAGCCGCCCTTTAGTGGGGCATCTGCCTGTCCAACAGCACAGTAACGGCCTAATCGTGGCCCCACAGCAGACTTCAGCTCATCCTCATCCTTCAAGGGAAATGTTCTGCAAGTACTAACCTGAGAAATGGCTTCAGGGAAGGATGTCTGCTATAGCATAGTTTATTTCCCTTGAAAATTTTTTTGCTTAAGGGGGAGGGAAGGAGGTGGTGGAGAGAGAGAAAGAGAGAGAGAGAGGAGAGGAAAAGTACCTGCCATAGAGGCAGGCTGGGGTAGGGGAGGGAATCTGGGGACATTGGTGGTGGGAAATGGGCACTGGTGGAGGGATGGGTGCTGGAGCACTGTATAACTGAAACCCAATCATGAACAGCTTTGTACTTATACCACTCTTGGTGGTATAATAAAATTAATTTTAATAAAATGTTCTACTTAAAATGAGTAGAAACACATTCTCAGTGGATTTGAAAAGATATGTGTATTTTTCTGACTATGACTCCACCTTCATATTCATTTTTAAATCTCTATTGAGGAATAACATTCATACAAAAAATACACAGAGCACAGGGTTCAATGGTTTTCCAGAAGCCATATCCTTGTGGAGTCAGCACCCAGACCAAGAGAGAGAACATTACCAACATTCCAGCAGTCACTCTACTGTCGCCCACGGGTACCCCACTATGGCTCTTCCATTTAAATCTATATAAATTGGTATCTTGTTTCTTCTATTCAACATTATGTGTAAGCGTTACCTGCGCTCATAGTTGAAGGCCATTCATTCTCATGGCTGTATAGTATTCCATTATATAAGGATTCATCTGTCTATTCTGCTAGGGTTTGAGTTTAAAGTTGTTATGAACTTCTGTGAATATTGTAATTTCAGAGTTATTTATTGAAAAATAAATAAAGAAGTGAATGAATGAATGAATAAATAAATAAATAAATAAATAAAGGACATATGGAGATGTTACTGGTGCCCGCTCGAGCAAATCAATGATGAATGGGAAGACAGTGAGACAGTGACAGAGTTATTTAAGAATTTCTCTTGTCTTTTAAGAGTTTCCAGTTTAAAGTTGTTATGAACTGCTGTGAATGTTCTCATACGTATCTTTTAGCTACAGCCTCTTGCGAGTGATAGAAGAGTATGAAAGATCCATAAAGGACTGACTCTATCCCCCTCATGATGCAAAAATTATCATTTGTTATGAGTTATTATCAGCGTCGGCGCAGCCGAGGTGACTACAAGAGTATGCCACCCGCTCGGCAAGCCTGGCAAGCTACCCGTGTCGTATTTGATATGCCAAATACCAGTAACAATTATAAACCTCATTCCCATGACCTAATATAATGGTTTGAGGCTCTTGATGTTCCTGGAGCAAGCAGATGCCCTTGGGTTCTACTAGTATGAGACAGGACATATGGAGATGTTGCTGGTACCCGCCGAGCAATTCGATGATGAACGGGAAGACAGTGATACAGTGACAGTGATGAGTTATTATAAATTATTCATTCTTGATTAATAAATAGACATAGTTCACCCACTGAAGAATAGGCTACATATTCCAAAAAAGCAATACTCTGAAAGCACAACTAGAAAGAAATAATCTGATTATAATTTAATTGCAACATTTAGCATATGTTTAAGCACAAAGAATGACAGAGAAATGTATTTTGTAGTAATGTGGGGGTTATTCGAGGTGGGGAGACTGCTGGGCCACACCCAGTGGTGCTCAAGACTATTCCTGGCTTTATGCTTCAGTACCCCTGGAGGTACTTACGGGGGCTTATGTGGTGCCACGGATCAAACTGGGTTGGCCACATGCAAGCCGAGAGCCCTATAAGATTTCTCTGCCCCAGCGACTATGTATTCTTCAAAGATATTCTAGGCAAAAGTTTGAAATTGTGTGTTTGTCAGTAGACATAACTGTTTTGAATCCATTTAAGCTCTGTTAATAATCCAGAGAGGCTTCCACCCTCTTGGACAGGCAGCTCCACCTGCCCTGTGTACTCCGGTCATCACGGGAGCTAAGGCTTTAGGCTTTACACTACATCACAAATGGTTGCACATGTGTAGAACTGGAACATGATCCCAGAAATAGGAATTTTTACTAGCATAGGGAAAGGCGTATTCCCAACAAACAATTTGGAAAAGAAAATAAAGGCTGGAATTAATCAGAGAAAAGAGGGAGCAAGGAAAGGCAAAGGTGCCGACAGCGATGAAGGGAGAGCTTGGGAATGGGCGTCTTTCCTTGGGGAACGGGTGTCTTTCCTTTGGGAATGAGCCGTTTTTCCTTAGAGAATGGGCGTCTTTCCTTCAGGAATGGGTGTTTTTCCTTAGGGAATGGGTGTCTTTCCTTAGGGAATGGGTGTCTTTCCTTGGGGAATGGGTGTCTTTCCTTAGGGAATGGGTGTCTTTCCTTTGGGAATGGGTGTCTTTCTTTCGGGAATGGGTGTCTTTCCCTGGGGAATGGGTCTTTCTTTCGGGAATGGGGGTCTTTCTTTCGGGAATGGGTGTCTTTCCTTAGGGAATGGGCGTTTTTCCTTAAGGAATGAGCGTCTTTCCTTCAGGAATGGGTGTCTTTCCTTCGGGAATGAGCATTTTTCCTTAGGGAATGGGCGTCTTTCCTTGGGGGAATGGGTGTCTTTCCTTTGGGAATGAGCCGTTTTTTTCCTTAGGGAATGGGCATTTTTCCTTGGGGAATGGGCATTTTTCCTCAGTTCGGTGGAGGTGAAATTAATGAGAAAAGATAGAGCTGCTATATGAGAGCTAACTCTCAAAACCAATTAAAATGCTTTACAGGGAGAATGTGAGTTTTAATAGGAAAGACAATATCTGTTTGGATACAAGCTGATAAAAACGATAATACTGAGTCACCAAGCTGAACTCCAGGATTTCTCTTCAGAAAGACTGAGAAGAGAGCACTGGACCAAAGGGCCGGCAGCAAGGGTCTGTTTTACCAGATGCTGGTATTCAGCCGGAGACACAGTACAGACGTTTAGGGCCTGTCCTCTACCCACAGACTCTGGTTCTATCCCCAGCACTATATAAGGTCCCTCAACGCCTGCCAGGAGTGACCTCTGAGCACAGAGGTAGGAGTAAGCCCTGGTTTGCAGCCTCCTCCCCAAACACACCAACACAGCAAGGCCAACCTTTAGGAGTGTGGGACTAATCCCTGGGCTCAGCTCTCAGGCTCTGTCCTGTGGTTGAACCTTAGTGATTTTTTTTTTAATTTGTCACACACACAACTTTCAGCTGATCCCTTATAAACAAGATGTGGATCTCGAAATTCTGAGAAACGCGGCAGATCAGAGTTCGAGGCTGGGGGGCTGGGTGGGAGGAGGCTCCATGTGTACACTTGGGGGCTGGGTGGCGGCTGGAGAGGCTCCATGTGTACACGTGGGGGCTGGGTGGAGGAGAGGCTCCATGTGTACACGTGGAACAGCGAGAGATTGTGCTATTTTAAAAAAAAACTAGAGGTAGGGCCCAGGAGATGGTCCAGGGGTTGGAGCATTTGCCTTGCACATGGCCGACCCCAGGGAAGTGCGTGCATGGTTCTGCTTACCCGCACTCACACTAACACACTCAGGCTGCTGCATTACGTTTTCTTTTGCCAGTGACTGTAACTAGGACTTGGTTCTGAGCATTTTCCACAGCTCCCTCTTAGATGAAGCTTCATGGTATCCCATGCTTGACATGACTGCTGCAGTAAATAACTGTGCTGTAAGCAACTGTTTGCTCCTACAGGTGAACGTGATGCAGGGTTTCGATGAGAAAACCAGCTAGAAGTAGGGTGTTAACATACTGAGGGGACATTTGTGTTCTCAATGGACAAATATTGCCTAATTTTTTGCTTTTAACTGTTTCACTTAGACCGCCCACTAGACATCGCAGTCTAGGTGTTTTAAATCTTGCCAAAATAGAGTAATAATTGACTTTTAAATCTTTGCCAGACTAGCAAATTAAAAAAAAAAAGTCATTCCCATCTAGACTAACATTACATTTCTTCTTCTATCATGAAGTCAAAAATCCTTTTCTATGTTTAAAGGTCATTTCCTTCACTTTTTACTGCCTATATTCTTGACTCATCTGTCTACTGAGATCATGTTTTTGTAAAATAAAAATGACTGAAAATACTATGTTGAGGCGCTAGATCTGAGTCAAGTCTGATTTCACAGATGGAAAAAAACAGCTCTCAAAAGTTTCAATGACTTTTCCAGAAAAGAAGATTTCCCCTGCTCAGCATCCCTCTCACCACATCCTGCGACAATTCCACACAAGCCTGTGTGATTTTCAGTCTGTATTTTTATGACTTTGCCTCCTGACTGAATAACATTGTCCAAATGCACCACTTCAGATGTTCAGGTCCAGGGTAAAGAAGAAGTAAGATCATATTTCGGTAATTAGCATGTCCCAAGAGGGTTGGAATCAAAAAAGAAAAAGAGGAAACGGGTCCGTGTTCATTCATGCAGAACTTCAAGAAGTTATGTGCATGCACTCAAGCGCACTCCCCACACGCATGTGCTCAAGCGCAAGCACCGCCGCGTGCGCACCCCCACGGAAGAATGGAATTCAGAACGAGGATGCATGCCCACACACCCACACAGACTTTTAGTTGAGGAAAATTTAAAGTCAGTGTGTTTCCAAGGGAAAACATACTTGCTAAATGAGCATCTTTGTTTTGAATTAAGAAAAGCTTTAACTGAGAGACAGGACATGCCGAGTGATTTTTCTGGGCCCCGCGTTCTTTGCCTACATAACAATTTCACCAAGTTTCACGAGAAATTGTGCAGATGAACCATAAATTTCTTCTCCAATGCATGAGTCAGAGCTTCACACAGGAGGCTGAAAGTGACAGATTTCTGTGCCTTGGTAGTAGGTGATCAGTAACAGACGCCCCAAAACTGAGGGTCTTTGGCTCAAAGGAGCTCTAGCGTCTGTGCTCTGACAGGAAATGCCTAAAGGAAGGCTTCATCCAAGCCCTGCTCCCCGAGGAATTCTGCCCCAGTCTTCAAGAACTTTCTTCCTTCAGAGTAATGGTGACGCAATGCCACCCCCCCACTAACCCCAGGTATCCTCTTGAGAGATCCTGGGTGTCAGAAACAACCTTCAAAGAACACTGTTCAGAGCAGGCGACAGCCACGGCAGAGTGCCTGTCTCTCAGCGCTGTTCCCCTGCCCCCCTTGAAACAAGCAAAGCCAGAGCAGCTGCAGGCATGGATTATGACTTGGTCTGTGAGCAGAGCCTCGGTTGTGGGGGGCGTGCAATGACTATTTCAGTCAGGACTCTGTGTGCAGATCTTCCTGCTAACAGTCCGGTCACTATCATTAGCTCAGTACAAATAATGCACTGAATTGGCTAACCCCCTTATGGGTTTAAAAAGGAAGACCGGGCTGGAGCTATAATACAGCAGGTACCATACAAAGGGCATTTGCCTTGTATGCAGCCGACCTGGATTTGATCCCTGGCATCCCATATGGTTCCCCGAACACTACCAGGAGTAATTCCTGAGTGCAGAACCAAAAAAAAAGCAAAAAGGAAAAATAATGTATATATGTTTTCAGACTCCTCAAGGCTTATATTCGGGGCCCTGAGAGGGGTGTCAATAGCAAAAGCACCTGCTCCACTGCATGCGGGGTCCCCCGAGCACTGTCTGGAACAGCCCCCACGCACAACCAAACTAAAAAGCTTTGCACTTTGACACTCACGTAAAATTTGATTTCAAGTCGGTTCTTAATCACCAGAGCTCCTCCGGGTACGCTGAGCTAAGAAGCGAGTTTTTCACTCCCGGGACGAATCGCTACTCTAAATGGCCAAGGCTACTTGTGGGGCCTTTGGAGCTTTCGGATGAGGCCACAGCAAAGTCCTAACCGCTCCCGTTTCCAGAGATGCATTTCATTGGCTTCCATGGCCGCTCCATGGATGCATCCCTTTGTTTCCTTTCTGTCCTTCTCTTTCTTTCCCTCCTCACCCTACTTCACCCTCCCGCACCCCCAGGCCAAGGCTCTGCTGAGCCCAGCCCTGTCATTCCAGCCTCCTTCATACACCACCTTTCCCCCATCGCAGTGGCCAGGAACCCTTCAAAAACATTCCGAACGTTTCTGGACCTTGTTCTGAGATGCCAGAATGGAGTGACCTACGGGGTTTTAAGAAAAGATTAGATTAAACACCATCTAGAGCATCTGTGCTTTGGGTATCTTCAGGAATAATTTGAATTTTTGTTATTGTTGTTTTCTTTTATTCTTTCTTTGTTTTTTTTTTTTAATTGAATCACCATGCGATAGACCATTACAAAGCTGAATTTGAACATTTTTAGATGAGCACGTATGCTGGCTAAGCTTGTGCCAAAGCACACGCCACCAGATCACCCTCCCCACTCCAGCATCCACCCTGCAACTGTTTCTTACCAGTTTAAGACAAGGCTCTTTGCTTTCAACTTTCCCTGGCTCCTACTGCACTTGGGGCAATGGGGGATGGAACTGCTTCATAGGACTTCAAGGTTCCTTGGGAGCTGGGTTCTCGTTGCCACTTTCTTGTTCTCCTTGTCCATCCTGCCAACTCCAGATTGTCCAGCTAAACATTTATAAAGCAGTGCATGAAGGCCGATTATTGAAGGAGGAAGAAAATACTAAGTGATTGTCATTAACAGATATAGTTACAGGTATCACTAACAGATGTCATTAAAATAAAGGAAACATTAAGTGACATCACTAAAGAAAATATTACGTGATTACTGTTAAAAGGGGGGAAGAGCGTGTGTCTTCCTCAGGCACCCCCTGACTCAGCGCTTGCTATCCGCTCTGGCTCGGGGTCCTGTCCCCAGGGTGAGTATACCTCTTGTTTGGGGGCTTTGGTCTTTTTATTCTGCTGTGTCAGGGATTGAACCCAGGGCCTCACACATGCCAGGCAAGTGCTCTACTGTTGAGCCTCTCACCTGGCCTGCTGAGCGCTTACCGATTTGCCTTTGCAGAGAATCCTTTATGCCTGTAACATCGTCCTCTGGGAACTGGGGACGCCGGGAAGGCTGGCGCTCAAGCCCTTGCCAGACTGTGAGTAACGGAATCCTCGCTTCGGAGCCAGGACGCCTTGCCTTCTGCCAGCGCCATGAAACAGTCGTTTCTTCACATGCGAGAAGCATCTGATCAGATCTCGACTCATTCTGGCAGCCACAGTGACATTTGGATCCATGGAGTGATATGGTCCGAGTCACGGCTTCAAA
Source organism: Cryptotis parvus (assembly GCA_021461705.1). NCBI lineage: Eukaryota > Metazoa > Chordata > Mammalia > Eulipotyphla > Soricidae > Cryptotis > Cryptotis parvus. The sequence goes on along the minus strand of JAJIBD010020767.1, from coordinate 19,277 downwards.
GAGTCCCGTTGGCCTCTCTGTGGAGAATGGATTGGCCAGGGGCCAGGGCTGGTCACTGAGAGACCATCCAGGAGACCTGCACTGTAATCCTGGCGGAGAAGCTGGTGGTTTGTGGTGTTCGATAAAGGGCTCATAGTGACCATTTAGTTGCTGACATGGAGGCGCTGACAGTTTGCGTAGAGCTCGTGGGGAGAGAGCAAGTGGCCACGAGACTTGGTCCAAACGGAAGACAGCAAAGACGGGCAAAGCCTTACAGAATGCAGAAGTGGAAATGCCAGGGAAGAAGAGAATGGAAGGGAGAAGCAGAAAGAGGTGATCTAAGGGACAGGGGTCTTGATCTCATCCAGGGTGTAGCTGTGAGGCGCCTGTGCATAGCTAACCCACTAGAGTCAACGCCACTGTAGCTGTGAGGCGCCTGTGTATAGCTAACCCACTAGAGTCAACGCCACTGTAGCTGTGAGGCGCCTGTGTATAGCTAACCCACTAGAGTCAATGCCACTGTAGCTGTGAGGCGCCTGTGAGTAGCTAACCCACTAGAGTCAACGCCACTGTAGCTGTGAGGCGCCTGTGTGTAGCTCACCCACTAGAGTCAACGCCACTGTAAATGTGAGGCTCCTGTGTATAGCTAACCCACTAGAGTCAACGCCACTGTAGCTGTGGGGCGCCTGTGTAGCTAACCCATTAGAGTCAACGCCACTGTAGCTGTGAGGCGCCTGTGCATAGCTAATCCCCTAGAGTCAACGCCACTGTAGCTGTGAGGCACCTGTGTGTAGCTCACCCACTGGAGTCAACGCCACTGTAGCTGTGGGGCGCCTGTGTGTAGCTCACCCACTGGAGTCAACGCCACTGTAGCTGTGAGGCGCCTGTGCGTAGCTCACCCACTAGAGTCAACGCCACTGTAGCTGTGAGGCGTCTGTGCGTAGCTAACCCACTAGAGTCAAACGCCACTGTAGCTGTGAGGAGCCTGTGTGTAGATCACCCACTAGAGTCAACGCCACTGTAGCTGTGAGGCGCCTGTGTGTAGCTCACCCACTAGAATCAACGCCACTGTAGCTGTGAGGCGCCTGTGTGTAGCTCACCCACTAGAGTCAACGCCACTGTAGCTGTGAGGCGCCTGTGTGTAGATCATCCACTAGAGTCAACGCCACTGTAAGCCTGGGGCCCAAACTTCAATAGTCAAATTTAGAAACATGTCCTTTGGGTCAGAGAAATAGGAAGGTGGGTCGGATGCTGCACTCAGCTGACCCTGGTTCGATCCCCGGCATCCCCATATGATCCCCTGAGCACCACCAGGAGTAATTTCTGAGCACAGAGCCAGGAATAACTCCTGAGCATCGCTGGTGTGGCTTAAAACCGAAAATTTTTTAAGTTTTTAATTTAAAAAAAAATTAAGGGGCTGAAGTGATTGTAGCAGGTAAGGTGTTTGCCTTGCATGCAGCAAAACCAGGTTCAATCCCCGCATCCCATATGGTCCCCGAGCATCACCAGGAGTAATTCCTGAGTGCAGAGCCAGGAGTAACCCCTGAGCATCACCAGGTAAGAGCCAAAAAGAAAAAAAATTAAAATGTGCCTATCAAAGAGAAAGGTTGGGGGCAGGAGGGAACCTGGGTCATCGTGAAGGGAAGGAGTGGCTGCAGGGAGGGGCCGGAGGTGGAACTTTGTACGCCTGAGACTACTGTCAGCGACTTTTAAATCCCGGTGCTTAAATGAAAGATTAATGAATAAATAAAACTGCACTTTAAGCTCTCCCCCTCTCCACCCCTTAAGAGAACCTGGCCCAAGCCTTTGCAGCTTTTACAAAATGCTTTTTTGTTCAGTCTGCCTGGTTTTGTGTGTGTTGTTGAACCGAGACAGGAAAGATTCTCGTGAGAGGAGCGAGAGATGACGCCTGTTGCTCTTAGCTTTCATCGGACCTTGAAACAGGTGTTGAGGCAGCAGAGAGAGGTGGGTCTGGACCCCCACACAGACACCCGACACGTCGTCTAACACAGCAGAGAAAGGAAACGCCTCAACTCTTCCCTTGCCAGAGATGATACAAAACCTGCTGGCTGTGCCTTCCCATCTCTTTATGCAGATTTATTATTCAAGCAACAATAACACACACACTCACAGAAGAAACCCTGTCTCATCTCTTCATTTGTTTGGAAAGGCTCTGCTGGAAATCTGAGAACGAGCCACGAAGTGACCCCGTGGAGCGTCACGTGAGGTCACTACCCAGACGTGAGGTCACTACACAGATGTTCCACCATGGGTTGGCTGTGTCTGCACTCGTGGCTCAGGAGAACGGGGTCACTCTTTACCTGGACCAGCCCCTGTGATTGCAAACACATCGCTCGTTGGCCACTGCTCTTCCCCTTGGCTCTGACATGGGTCACTGGCAAGCCCGCCAGGCCACGAGGAAGCGCCTGGAACTTCCCTCAGACAGCCGGGCCATGCCTTGACATCGGGCCTAGATTTTAGGGGTATTTGGCTGAGTGGACTTCAGGTCTTGAGGGCAAAAGTTCCATCAGAAATTTCAACCCACCTTTAATCTGAGTCCTAGAGAGGCCTGGGAAAATGCACAAGCCTAGTCCTTACCAATGTGGCTATTTGTCAAGCCCTGGTTGCCTCCACACAGGTTGGGGGGTGTGGCTGTGTCTCTTCAACTTGGCCTCCAAACTTGACCTCAAACTTGAATCCCCAGAGAATTTGCTAAAATGTAAAGTAGTAGGTGCCAAGCTTAAGGCTTCTCATTCGCAGATGTAGAGCAAGGAGCAGAAATTTGGACTTCTAACAGGTTCTCAAGAGATAATGGTCAACTGAGGCTATCCTTCAAGGACACTGGCTTAGTGGTTAGGATCATGGACCAAGGACAGCCCAGGGTATAATGCAGTGGCTAAGAGCAGCTGCCTTGCAAGCCTTAGGCCCCTGAGTTCCATCCCTGGTTCCACCACATGCAATATGCAGAATCCTTCACTTCCCTCTATTTGAGGCTGCTAACTCTTCTATTTGTGACCCTCTGGCACTGCAGATGACTTGGTGACTTCTGGCTACACTGCAGCCAGGTGTGTGTGAACTCAACAGCAACCCGGTGGTCACATCGCAAGCCCACAACTACAGGAGAGCAGCCCTTCACAATTACACTGCCGAAGTGTCCGAGTCCAGCTTAGCATCACAGCTAAACAGGAGGGCAGAGTCACACATTGTGTGTGTGTGTGTGTGTGTGTGTCCTGGTCATCACAACAGCAAAGGCCTGGGGAAACTGAACACCACATCAACAAAAATATTGACCCTGGAGCGCAGCAACACAAGATCAAATCCAGGTTTTGTCTTCGTCAAAGTACTTGACGATTGCCAGGCTGGTTTCAAGACCAACATACCACAACAGGTAAGGGTAGCTATGATGTCATGAGTTTACTGCGAGGACTAGGTACATGAGGCATTCCAACAGAGAAAGGCACATAGCAAATACATGTTTGCTATTATTCAGAAAAACTTCCTGAGATTACAGTATTTTTAGTTCCTGAAGTCAAAATAAAAACTCTCCTTTCAATTCTGGTGATGTTCATTGTGACTCATTTACATGTTGGTTAAAGGCAAATTGGAGGAATGAAGAAATTGTATGAACAAAGAAAGCAATTGAAAACATGAAGAGTAATCAGTACCTGGATACCCATTCATGACCCAAGCTGAAAAGCTGAAATAACCAGGCCAGAGAGATGATACAGAAATTAAGATATTTGCTTTGCATGCAGGCAACTCTGGTTTGACAAGCCAGTATGGTTCCGAGAGTGCTGCAAAGGGCCACTAATGGGGAGGCGAGCCATGAGCAGCCGTGAGTACTAATGTGCTGGTCCTCCAAAAGTTTTTTAATTGAAATAACAAGTGAAATGAATACAGTGACTGATTCTCTTTTCTACCTCCTAACTCATATTGACAATTTTACAGCAGTAATAACACACACACACACACACACACACACACACACACACACTCGGTGATCCTTTTGCTTCCAAACTGTTCATATGGTGATCATTTACTCATTTCTCCCATAAATTGGCTCCTACCCTCTGCTTCAAGTAACTGGTTGAGCTTCAAGATCAGGATTGTTGCTATTGAGGCGGTTAAGTACTTCCTTGGCTGTCCTACGTCCTGAGACCTCGCTCAGCGGCCCCAAAGTCTTGCACAGAGCTGCCGTAACTGTGTCATCGTTTGAAACTCTTAGGCAGTTTTCTGAGCACTTGCCTGAAGCAACAGCGCTGAGGTCAGGATGGCCCCAACTCTAGATTTCCTGGATATTAATTAATGTTCACACAACACAAAACCAGGGGTTGCTTGACAAGTTCTGTGAAGCACAAAGGCTTGTGTGTCATGGATTAGGCCATTTGAAAGTTTTCCCTTTTTTTGTAGGGAGGATGGTGGGCCATACCATCGGTGCTCAGGGGGTGGGACTGGGGGACCATATGGGGTGGTGGTGAGTGAACCTGGGTCGGCCACATGCAGAGCAGATGGGTAAGGCCACTTAAACAGCTTTTTAGGATACCCTGAAGGTTCCCATAATTCTGGTGTCATTTGACCACGGTTCGTGGAGAATTTCAGTGTCCACGTTGTTCTGCCCAACTCCTTATAAGCCCATACAGACATTTTTCTTCATTGTATTTCAGCAGCTCATTTTCATGCCAATACCCTGGGCCTTCATCAGTGTGATTGTTTTTCTCTCTGAAATCCTCCCTTGGGATCTTCCACCTGTGGGTCACAACTTTCCTTTTTTTTTCTTTTTGGGTCACACTGGGCAATGCTCAGGGTTACTCTAGCTCATTTGCTCAGAAATTACTCCTGGTGGTGCTCAGGGTACCATATGGGGTGCCAGGGATCGAAATGTGGGTCAGCTGCATGAAGGCAAACGCCCTCCCCACTGTGCTATCGCTCTGGTCCCAGGGGTCACAACTTTCACCCCACAACTAACTCCTGTGGCACAGCGACCTTGATTACTGCCTTTTGCTCTGCCCCCCGTCTGATCCTTCGCTCTCCAGCATGGACCCTGGTCCATCACTTTCCTCCTGAGCCATAAGCCTTCAGTCTCTGCCTGTCCACCACCAGTTCCTCAACCAATCAAGTGTCCTCCTGAGGTGGCCAAGTGCTGGTAAGCGCACGTGTGGGTGAATCCACCGGTGGCCAGTGGCCGGGTTTTTAGTGGCACATAGACGCTGATACGGAACATCTTCCCGGGAGCTGCTCCCAGTGGCTGGTATTTCAGTGGCACAGAGACGCTGATACGGAACATCTTCCGGGAGCTGCTCCCAGTGGTCGGGTTTTTAGTGGCACAGAGATGCTGATACAGAACATCTTCCGGGGAACTGCTCCCCAGAGTGGCGGGTTTTTAGTGCACAGAGACACTGATGTGGAACATCTTCGGGAGGCTGCTCCCAGTGGCGGGATTTTAGTGGCACAGGTGCTGATACAGAACATCTTCCAGGAGCTGCTCCCTGTGCTACAAGGTTTATCTAACGCTAATACAGGTGAGTTCTCATAGCCATAAAGCGAGCCCCACAAAGTACAAGCTCTGGGGTCTTTTTAACACCCCTCACAGCCATCGTGGCCTCCACTGCCACACAGGCGCATGGCAGCTACCTTTCTGGAAATCTCTCAGGTTCTTTGGTGTTCATCAGATCTCTGTTGGCAATAGGGTCATGTTGAAATGCTCCCGAGAAATCAGTGAATCATTTTACTACAAGGACAGAGCTTTGAGGAGCCCACACTGGCACCCCCACAGAGGTCAGTTAAAGGGCAGGGTGCCCACACATTTCTGTGAGCACGAGGTAATTGGGTCTTTCTCTGAGTCCTCTTGCTCCCCAAGCACCATCGCTTGAGTGACTCTTTGTCCCTTTACATTGTTCCTTAACTTAGATCAAGCAGCAGCATCAGGACCCTTCACTGATGCTCTTGAGGGATGGTGGGTCCCTTCCGGGCTCACCAACTGTCCCCACTGACCTGGAACAAAGGTTTCTCAGGACGTGTGAACTCCTGGTTCTGACACCTGAGAATCACCAGCTGTACTGGTCCCCATATGTCTTCTTCTCCCCCACCCTGGACTTGCTGATACCTCAAAACTTTCCCACAGTCTGGAAAATCGCTCACTGGGGTGACTTTACCAATTAGCCTATTCAGCTGTGGAATCCTTAACTCAATCTCTCTCTCTCTCTCTCTCTCTCTCTCTCTCTCTCTCTCTCTCTCTCTCTCTCTCTCTCTCTTTCTGTTCCCTCTCAGTCTCCCTCATTTAGAAAAATGATAAAACTAATGAGATGAGCAAACACACTCACCAAATATTTTAATAGCCTTCCCATGGCAGGGGGTGAGGAGCAGACAGCTGCTCATGTAAGAGGTTGGTATATCAATTTCTTTTTTAATTGCATGGGCGATAGCTTTAGAGGCTATCTCAGAATCACTCCAAGGACCAGAGGTGCAGTGGATGAACCCAGAAACCCTGCTGTAAGGCCTCCCCCAGCCCTCTGCGCCAGCTCTCCAACCTACATCCATGACGCACAGTGGTATAAACAAAATTCACTTCAAGAAAATAAAAAAATTTAACCTTTTTTTTTCTAGAAAGAGGTTGGTGTCCTGGTAGCAGATGGCAAATATCTCCTGTTCTCTTAGAAATTCTAGAACTCTCTATGTGTTGGGGAAGCCGCCGGGGTCCCCGACAGTGTCAGGACAGAAGTTCTCTTCTACCTCCGAGGACGCCGGGGAACAGATGAAAACTCACAAGTCCGGTGCAGTTCCCAAAAGGCTTTTAATAGTACAAAAGCTCTTCCACAGCACTCCAATATAATGAACAAACTCTAGCTCTGGTCCGAACTTAGACCATACAAAAGAGCCTGAGTCTCCCACCAAAGAGAGAGGGATCTCACCCAAGATGAGTCCTACCCAGAAGGAGCAAAAGGCCAAAGAGCAAAAAGCCAAAAGCAAAAGGCCAAGGAGCCAAAAGCCACAGGAGCCAAAAGCTGAAAGCTGAGGAGCCAAAAAGCCGAAGGGGCCTCAAGTCAGTCCCCTTATATACACCAAAGTAATCCAGGGAGGGTCATGTCAACAAAGAATTCTAAACAGAGTATAGTGCCACACCCTATTGCAAGTATAAACAAAGGTTACACCAAGGATTGATCTCTTCTTCTGAGATTATCTCTTATGTAAAACACTGGGGGGAGAGAGGGGGGATGGTATAAAGTAATACATCTTAATTTCATGAGCTTCATGTAATCTAGATGGTACCCACAAGGTCCTTCTTATTATTATCTGCAGTGGGTATAAAGAGGAGCTGTGCCCAATCTAGAAAACATAGAAGTCTTAGTAGATGTATAAGTCAGAAGTTATTCAGAGTCAAGGTGACTTCTGTAACTGCCACACCCTCTAGCAGTGTTTACATAGAAGAGATTCTCATTAGAATGAACCTTGGCTTAAATATATTAAACTGGGAGCGGGCAAAACAACAAAGCCCCCAAACTAGCTAGACCTGTCCTCCAACACTATGTCGCCCTCCATCAGTAGTTCAGCAAAAGCCCGTCCAGAAACAAGCGGATGTGTCCTAGGTGCGTGTCCACTGCCTGACTTGGGGATTCTGTGTCCACTGCACCAGTTGGACCCTTCCATGCCATCACACTCATCCTCTGCAGGAGGTGGGAAATGTTCCGAGAGGGCTGGACCCTCCCGACGAGGGACTGTACCTGCTGTGAAGCAGATAAAGCACGTCTTGTTCACTGACATTCATGTTTAGCCCATGAATGTCCTAAGTCAAAACACATGTGTGGTCTTTGACTACTAGAGGATGAAGTTTCCTTCTCTTTTTCAATATTTACGATTTTCAGTGGGCCTTCAGGAAGGATGGGAGGGGAAAACCCTTATAATAACTATATTGACTTTGGGTGCGTGGGGGAGAGACCAGTTACATATTTGACTGTTTCTTCCTGCCCATTTATTCTTTTCTCTTTGTTCCCTTAAAGGCATGTGGTATATTAAGGACCTACATGGACAAGCATCTCGGAGACCCTTTTGGGGTTCTCATCTCCATGGCTAATAGGTTAAGTCCAGATTCACTTTCTTTTCCTTTACTCCAGTCTGCCAAAAGAAACCCACATCACATTTTATCAAAATATTTTTAAACGACACTTGGAAAAATCTTTCAACATTAGTGGAGAAAATCTTTTCCAAGTTCTCAGTAGCCTTGTATTAAACACTTTTCCACCACTTTTTAGAAAAAGACAAGTTTAAAAATAATCCAAGTTTCTCTTGACCCAACTAGAAACCATTTGTGGAAAATCAGGAAAATGTTTCCTAAGAAACACAAGAGACAATGTTCATTTCTTGGAGATTTCAAATTTCCACTTTAGGTTCTGACATTTTACATTGGTTCTTTGTGGTTTCCAAATAAAATCTTTATAAGAAATGTTTAAGTGTAATTGAATATACATCTTACAATTAATTAAGCTGTTATAATTATAAATCTACATCCCCCCATTGATCTAAATTTCACAGCTCTGAATACTAGCTTTTAAAATGTCAAAAATGACCGCACACTTATTACCACAGGATGGAATCCTAAAACTCTTTCTGCTCTGGAAATGAGAACCAAACCCAATGCTCAAGCTGTGTTAGCGGAACTGAAGGTTTAATTGGACTTGACTGGCCCCTAAGGCAAGAAAAGGAAAGAAACTGTAAAGCAAGCTCTGTCTCGGAGATGTCTCGGAGACTGCAAACTTCCCGATACAGTGACATTCAAAATAAAAATCAAACAGAATTGCGTCCTGCAGGATGGCTTCTAAAGGAACCTTCCTGGCCTAGTTCACTGGGTGGATACTTTGTACATAGATACCTCTGGGCTCAAGACACTGGCTCAGCTCTCCACGCTACCTGTCCGAATGCAAGGTGCCCTCCCAATGGAAAACCAGCAGGACAGTTCTACTGTTCAAGAAGGGAGACATTCACGACATCGGCAACTATCGCCCCATCTGCCTGTTGTCCATCATCTACAAGCTGTTTACACGAGTCATCCTGAACAGGATTGGCAGAACACTAGATGAAGGACAACCATGCGAGCAAGCTGGCTTCTGGAAAGGATTCAGCACAATCGACCATCTCCATACAGTAACCAAGCTCATTGAGGTTTGTAGGGAGTACAAGATGCCGCTCTGTCTCACGTTCATTGATTTACAGAAAGCCTTTGATTCTGTGGAGACTGAAGCGGTCATCGAAGCCCTAGCCAAGCAGGGTGTTCAAACCCAATACATCAAGATCCTTCGTGAGCTGTATTACGGATTCACCACCAGGATCTCACCATTCTACAAAGAAGTGATCATTGATGTCAAAAGAGGGGTTCGACAGGGTGATACCATTTCACCAAAACTCTTCAGCGCCACCCTCGAGAACATCATGCGACAGTTAGAATGGGAAGGAATGGGAGTGAAGATAGATGGTCGGCAACTACACCACCTCCGCTTTGCTGATGATATCGTTCTAATAACACCAAACATTAGCCAAGCGGCACAAATGCTGGCTGACTTTGACCAAGAATGTGGAAAGATAGGTCTACAGCTGAATCTCAACAAAACAATGTTCATGAAAAATGAACTAGTTCCTGAGGCCCCATTCACTCTCAATGGAACAAACATCTCTGAATGCAGCAATTATGTGAGCCCTAGGTCGAGAAGTCAATATGATGAATGACCTAAAACCTGAGCTGTGCAGGAGGAAGAGAGCTGCATGGAATGCCTTCAAAGGCATCGAAGAAATAGCTAAAAGGACAAAGAACCTCCGCTCCGGCACATCTCTCGACTCAGTTCTCCTGCATTAACATATACTCAGAGACCGAGTCCCACAAAAGCAGAATGAAAATGCTATTTGGGTCTCTCAGAGGGGAATCAAAAGAGCTATGCTTGGAATATCACGCCTCACTCAAGTGAGAGAAGGAATCTGGAGTTCGGGACACTGTCTCATTTGCCAAGGCATCGAAAATCAGATGGGCTGGACATGTAATGCGACTTGGAGATGACCGCTGGACTAAAGCCGTTGCGACTTGATCCCACGGGATGTCAAAAGATCACGTGGTTGCCCACCTACAAGATGGTCAGACTTCTTCGTCAAGACCCTGAACAAATGGTTTGAGGCTCTTCGTATTCCTGAAACAACCAGATGCCATTGGGCTACACTGGCACGTGATAGGGTCCAATGGAAATGTTACTGGGCCCGCTCAAGCAAATCGATGAACAACGGGATGTCTAGTGATCTAGTGACCTCTGGGCTAGTCCACTGGGCAGTTGGGATCTCTCTCTGCTCTAGGCGCCTGTCCTTTCCTCCCTTCTCTTTGTCTCTGGCCGCCTGCCTGTCTCGCTGTCCTTGAAGGCGTGTCTTTGGGTGTCACTACCCTTAGGCTGCAGACTCGCCCTCCCTGGCTGCCAGGGTCTTTATCAACCAGCTGCTCCGTGAGTTTCTCCGGCTCTGATTCTTCTCTGAGCTCTGCTTAGAAACTGTCCAAATTCAAATGCTGCCTCCGCCGCAACTCAGGGAGAGGTTGGCCAGACATGTTCACCACCACCTGCTTCATGGTACAAAATTTTCTAAGCATGCAGTGAGGATTCGATGTGTCAATGCAGGAAAGTGGGTTAAATGAGGATATAAAATGTAAGGGGGTGTCACGAGGCTGGAATGAATGCACACATTGCAGCCCTTCGGAATGGACGCCTATGACGGAATACCATAGACTGACAAATTACACGTCATTCTTTCTAAATCTTTTTTATTATTGTTATAAAACATATGGAATTTGAGTAAAAAGATAGTATAGAGGGCAGGGCACTTGCCTTGCATGAGACGGACCGGGTTGGATTCCTTGTACCCCAGGTGATCCCTGAGTGCAGAGGAGGAGTAAGTCCTGAGCACCTGCAGGTATAGTCCAAAAACAACAACACACACTTGCGCACACACACACACACACACACACACACACGCATCACTGTGGGGCTTCAGGTTTCTACAAAGAGATATATGGAGACAAAGTGTCCCATCCACAGCTATGAGAATGTTTCAGATGGATCTATGGAAAGGCGCGTTATGGGGACAGACAGCTGTCTGAGCAGTCCCTAAGCCTGGGCCAACTTTCACCAGCTGTGTTTGCAGTCTTCCTGCTATCTGCCTTTCCTTCTCTCGGGCAACATTTCCTAGACACATTCAGTTTCTAGTTGGTGCTGCATTTTGGAGCCCATCCGATGGGTGCACGCAATATGAGCGTGCTCCATTAAGGCTTCCCATATTTCTGTCATGCTTCTTGGTTGTTGGCATTCCAGAAACCCAGCCCGCAAGCCCTGCTTGCCAGACCACAAGTCCAGCCGAAGCAATGCTGTTGCTTCCACAGCACACCATCATGCAAGTGTTCTCGCAACCACTACGCACATCATTATTTTCAAACCAGCTGGTAATTCTGACTTTGCACATCATTATTTTCAAACCAGTTGGTAATTCTGACTGTTTAGGCAAATGCAACACTAATTCATCAAATTGTCCTGGAATTTCACAGACTGGAAAGAATGTTAATGCAGTCAATGCATTTTTACACTGAAATTGTGGCTCTTACCACAGAGTCTGGCCAAGCCACTAATGAAAATTTTCTGCCAAATTTATTGGGATCAATGGGGAGAGGGAACAAAATTAACCACGTATTGGTAATAGATTGGAACTGACTTTTCAGAAGCCTTGACTTTTACTGTATCCCAAATCTAGCATCAAGGTTTGGGAATCCTTTTTTGACCTGCAAATTCCACTAATTTTTTAAAGAATCTTTTGAAATGTTTGCTTTCTCCAGTTCGTTAACATTGCCCGGCAAGTCTCTCAATTAGCTGTGTCTTGTCACCCCAAAGGAAGCTTGAGGCAGCTGGTTCAGAAGGCACTGAACTGACCGAGTTATTTCTACGTTTTGTTCGAGGGTGTATCTTGAAGGCAAGCAAATATAAGGTCGGGTTTTATGATTTTAATCCTCAGAATTTCAACATTCAAGATTTCGATTTGTCAGGACTGTGGTTTTTTCAGGCTCAGGGACTTTGGGCATTCTTATCTTGTGAGATTTATCATTTGGGATGATGGCATTTGGGATCATGTCTGTTGGAATTCCGATTGCCACCAAAGTCCTAGATGTTACTGAAGGCTTAGCCTTGAAAATTTCTGGAAACTTGAGCATACACTTGTGTTTCTCCATTTTCACATACCTGCGTTCCTTTCCTTGACACTTAGACTCCCTGATGCACTGCGCCCCCTTCTGTCACTGTCAGTACTGCAGCTATCAGGGCATGCCTTCCCCTGAACCATACTCAGTAAGTCCCTGCTCTCAAGGAAGTCAAAGCCCATCCACTTACCTTGCTGGAAAGCTTCCACGGTGTCCGGCTCCATCAGCCTCTTCATTTAAGTTCTGATTCCCACCTAACTGCTCAGGGCCATAAGCCTTAAGAAGGATGGTTCTTAGACGAAACCAGACTCTTTTTCCACATAAAGTCTTCGACTTTTTGGCAGGGGCGGGCTGTAGCACAGCAGTAGAGCATGTGCCTTGCATGCTGAGGGCCCAGGCGGGGGTCTCTCGCACAGGATGGACAGTCCTGCCCCAGATCTCCCAGCCTCGTTATTTTCTGCCACGGTCCCAGTACATCTCCTTTAGGAATTCCTTTGTCTTTTAATTTTGTGCGGATGTTTTTTCTCTTGCCCTAGAATGTACAGGACACAGAGAATAAAGACCTGTCAGTCGTGGTTGTGTCTATTTTTTGCTAATATCTACCAATAGTCCTTTTTAAGGAACACACATTCCTTGGAGAGCTTTAGAATAAACATCTCTGCATTCTCAAGATACGATGAAAGCTGCGAGTCTCATCAAACTCTCCTAGTGTTTTTATATTTATTAGGGGTAAATTGGTTTATAGCATTGTTTTAGGGTTATATATATATATATATATATATATATATATATATATATTTATATATATATATATATTGGATTACAGGTTGACCTCTCTGAAAACGTGTGGAACCCCTCACCATACCCTCCACCAAAGGATCATATCGCAACAGTCTGCTGTGGGGTCCCCGCCAGCCTTTGCCCCCCCTTTTAATCTCAGTTCTGCAGCCAGAGCCCCAGGCTTGGCTCCAGTTTGTTTGATTCTTTATATCCTACTTATGAGTGAAATCATCTGCATTTGACTAAATCCTCTGAACTAAGGCCTGAACCATGGAACACACGAATGAAAACAGGCAATAAACATCCTGTCCCCCATCAGGGATGTGTTTGAGTATTTGACCCCATTGCCAAGGAAAGCAAAAGCAAATAAGGGCTGGTGTTAAAATTAAAAGGTTCTGCAGTCAAAAGAGCCACCATTAAAGCAAAAACTCAAGACCACCCTACCAAACGGAACCAAATAGTTGCACATCACACATTTGAAAACAAAGTCCCACCCTCTAATGGCGACAGGGATGAGTAGACACCCGGCAAACAAAGATAGGCACGAGAGAGACAGTATGGTCCGCAGGGTGCTGGCCCGGCATATGGCCAACCCGGGTTCAGTCCCCGTACCCCATACCTCCCCGATCCCCACCAGGTGTGATCCCTGAGTGCTGCCAGGTATTGGCAAACACAAAAGGGTGCAGAGATTTCAAGAAGTACATGAAGCTCTTGTTCATGAGCATTTATGATGGAGGAAATGCAAATCCAAACAATAATGAGATTATTACCTCATGCCTTCACTCCTCACAAGTGGCCTGATTAAAATAAAACACCAGTGGGGCCAGAGAGATAGCACAGTGGTAGAGCACTTGCCTTGCACACAGACCCTGTGCAATCCTCACCACCCCAAAAGTTGCCCTGAATCCTGCCAGGATTGACCCCTGAACTCAGAGCCAGGAGTACACTCTGAGTACCACCAGGGTGACCCAACAAAACCAAACCAAACCAAAAATAGAAAAAGTGCTGGTGGGGTGTGGAGAAAAGGACTCCTCATTGGATGTCCGTGGAAAGGTAACTGGCCCAGTCCCTGGGGAGAAAGGGCTCTACTCATTACTGGGGTAGAGATAACCCCAAATGCTGAAAAGAGAACTATTATAGGACCCAGCCATTCCGCTCGTAGGCGTCTATCCCAAAAGCACGAAGTCATGATAGGACCCAGCCATTCCGCTCGTAGGCGTCTATCCCAAAAGCACAAAGTCATGAGCTCCACAAGATACATCTATGATCATTGCAGTTCTGGCCACTGTGCCCAAGGTCAGAAAACAATCCACGTGCCCAGGGAGAGATGAGCAGATGAGGGAAGCAGTAATAGAGAGGCACAACAACATCTCGGCTCTGAGACGCAGCCTCGCTTTATCTCCGACGAGAGAGTGACTGGAACCGACGCTGAAGCTCCGGAAATGAGGAAACAGATAGTGAATGGCACTTTCTGGTCTGTTAGGAAGGCTCCCACCCTTCGGGAGAGGATGCCACGGTGGATCTAGGAACTCGGTGGCAGGAGGGAGGCGCAAGTCGCCTGGCTAATTCGATAAAGAATCTGCAGTTAAGGGGCTGGGGGGCCACAAGGCAGAAAAGGGCCAAAGGGTGGAAGCAAATGATGTTGTTGTGTCCTTTGCAAACTCAGAAGACCATGAAGCTTGGAGGGAAGAGGGAGCTTGGAGGGAAGAGGGAGCTGGTGCTGGGTGCTCAGCTCGCCGGCATAAAGCCACACAGAGGCCAGGAGCGGTGTTTTGAGCCAGAGACCACCTGGGTGCCAGAGCCAGGCGCGCAGGAGCACGTGTGCGAGACTCCAGAGTGGCTGCCAGCCAATAGGAAAAGCCCAACGGAAAAGCCCAAAAGGGGGAAAGCCCAACTTCTCCAGCTCGGCTCAGCTTCGGGTGTTGTCTCTCCTCCTCCTGAAGAATTCGGTCTCAAGTGACTCGCTGAAAAAATGCTAATAACTGGGATTAAAAAATAAAACATTCCAAACTATATACAACAAAAGGGAAATCTTTCATGGTTTTTCCATAACCCCTTCATTCCTTCCCAAGAGAAAGTCACTAGTAATAGTTGTGTGTGTTTTAAGGGAAATATTCCATTGGACATTAAGAAAAGCGTGTGTGTGTGTGTGTGTGTGTGTGTGTGTGTGTGTGTGTGTAAAGGAAGAAGGCTCAGAGAGGATTTGCATGCTTCAGAACCAACTTTGATTCCTAGAAGGAAACCTGAACACATGGTCCTATGAACACGGCGGTGCATAACCACAAAACAAAACAAAACAAATACATATCCATAATAAATACATACTTTTCATTTGATTTGGGGGTCCGTGAGGTGCTCACCATAGTGTTCAGTGGCTTGTCCTGGCTTTGAGCTCAAGAGGAGCCTTGGCAGCGCCTGGGTACTGTGTGGTGCCAGAGATTCAACCCTGGTTGGTGGGATACAAGTCAGCAGCCTTAACCCCTGACCATGTCTCTGGCCCCGCTTTGCTTGAATTTTAATGGAACAACACGCTTCAACACACTGTGCTGTGTTAAGCAGTGGAACAACACGCTTCAACACACTGTGCTGTGTTAAGCAGTGGAACAACATGCTTCAACACACTGTGTTGTGTTAAGCAGTGGAACAACACGCTTCAGCACACTGTGCTGTTTTAAGCAGTGGAACAACACGCTTCAATGCACTGTGCTGTTTAAGCAGTGGAACAACACGCTTCAACACACTGTGCTGTTTAAGCATTGGAACAACACACTTCAACACACTGTGCTGTTTTAAGCAGTGGAACAACACGCTTCAATGCACTGTGCTGTTTTAAGCAGTGGCCAGCTCGATCATGACTTCCATTGTTTACTTTTCCTCTTAAATATCTGTTCTTTTCATCTTGGAATAGAAAAGCCTTGGTGTTCTGTTTCACGAGCTGGACACTCAAGTAGGCTGGCTAATTTCTAATCCAAACAGCCTGAGCTAAGCTGTCAATCAAGATGCAAATGTTTTCCAAGAATTCTAACTGATCACCCATTACAAATCAGTGAATAATGAGTGTTTGAATTTTTGCATGCTTTAAGATTTGCTCTGAGAAGTTCAATACTTGATTTTAAACAGAGCACATTTCTTAAATAAGTTTTAAATGTTCTTAAAAGAGAGAGAGAGGGATATCTGTGAAGTTAAGCTCAAAAGGAGAGAATATAAGTCACATTCAGAAAATGAGCTTGGATCTTTACCTCACACCACACACAAAAGTGAATTGAAATGAACCATAGACCTGATATTAGACCTTGATCACTTGATCACTTGAATCCCGTTCTTCATCGATTTGCTCGAGCGGGCGCCAGTAACATTTCCATTGGACCCTATCCAGTGCCAATGTAGCCCAATGGCATCTGGTTGATTCAGGAATATGAAGAGCCTCAAACCGTTCCTTCAGGGTCTTAACAAGGAAGTCTGACCATCTTGTAGGTGGGCGGCCACGTGATCTTTTGACATCCCGTGGGATCCAGTCGGTAACGGCTCTAGTCCAGCGGTTGTCTCCAAATCGCATTACATGTCCAGCCCATCTGATTTTTCGATGCCTTGGCAAAGGAGACAGCGTCCCTGATTCTGGAATAGCGACGGAAGTCAGAACTCTGGATTCCTTCTTTCACTTGAGTGAGACGTGATATTCCAAGCATAGCTCTTTCGATGCCTCTGGGGAGACCCGGATAGCATTCTCATCCTGCTTTCGTAGGGCCCAGGTCTCTGAGGCGTATGTTAATGCAGGGAGAACGGTGGAGTTGAAGAGATGTGCCCGGAGCCAGAGGTTCTTTGTCCTTTTAGCTATTTCTTCGATGCCTTTGAAGGCATTCCATGCGCTCTCTTCCTCCTGCGCAGCTCAGGTTTTAGGTCGTTCATCATGTTGACTTCGACCTAGGTACACATAACTGCTGCATTCAGAGATGTTTGTTCCATTGAGAGTGAATGGGGCCTCTGGAACTAGTTCATTTCTCATGAACATAGTTTTCTTCAGATTCAGCTGTAGACCTACCTTTCCACATTCTCCGGTCAAAGTCAGCCAGCATTTGTGCCGCTTGGCTAATGTTTGGTGTTATTAGAACGATGTCATCAGCGAAGCGGAGGTGGTGTAGTTGCCGACCATCTATCTTCACTCCCATTCCTTCCCATTCTAATTGTCTCATGATGTTCTCGAGGGTGGCACTGAAGAGTTTTGGTGAGATGGTATCACCCTGTCGAACCCCTCTTTTGACATCAATGATCACTTCTTTGTAGAATGGTGAGATCCTGGTGGTGAATCCGAATACAGCTCACTGAAGGGATCTTGATGTATTGGGTTTGAACACCCTGTTTGGCTAGGGCTTGATGACTGCTTCAGTCTCCACAGAATCAAAGGCTTTCTGTAAATCAATGAACGTGAGACAGAGTGGCATCTTGTACTCCCCTACAAACCTCATATTAGACCTATATCCATAAATTCCATCAAGGGAAAACATAAGAAATTTACATGACACTGACTTTGGAGACAGGATGTCTTCCATGGCTCTGTGCCATGGGCCACGCAAACAGAAACAAAATAAACAAACGAGACAGCATCAAACCAAGAAGCTTCTGTACTGCAAAAGAAACAGCGACCAGCATGAAAAGAATTACTGTGGACAAGGAAAAAATATTCATTTACCACACATCTGACAAAGGGAGGATATCCAAGATATATGAAGCACTCCACGAAACTTAACAGAAAACTAATATCACCATCATAAAATGAAGAGAAGAGCTGAAGAAACACTTATTCCAGCAAGGATACACAGGTGGCTAGCAGGTTTACGGAAGGTGCTTTCATCATTTGTCACTGGGGAAAGGCCAATCAAAACCACAGAGACATCACCACACCAGTGCGACCGGACACAATAAGAAGAGCAGAAATGGGCCGGAGCAATAGCACAGCGGCTGGGCACTTGCCTGGCATGCAGCTGACCCGGGTTCAATCCCTGACATCCCATATGGTTCCCCACGCACCACCAGGAGTAATTCCTGATGCAGAGCCAGGAGTAACCCCTGAGTGTCACCTGGTCTGGTCAGCAGAAAGCAACCCGGAACCTTTTCCCACATCTCCCCCAACCCCCGAGCTATTTCCTGTCACCTGGATTCCACAGCTCCCCGGGATTTTCTCCCACGCTGCTAGAGACCTCGCTAAGCGTTCTTCGGGGCATGAGGATTAGAACCTCCAGCCCTGCCATCTTGCTGATGTCACTCTTCCACCGTTTTCCCGATTCTTCATTTTGTGAAAGCTTTTTTGACCCAAGCTTGTCTCAAAATTAGGAGATGTATAATCTGAGTCTCTCTTTCTTTCTTTCTTTCTTTCTTTCTTTCTTTCTTTCTTTTTTCTTTCTTTCTTGCTTTCTTTCTTTCTTGCTTGCTTTCTTGCTTTCTTTTGCTTTCTTTCTTGCTTTCTTTCTTTTTTCTTTCTTTTCGTTCCCTCTTTCTCTCTCTCTTTCTCTCTTTCTTTCATTTTTTGGAGTTGTATGCTTATGTAAAAGATGATTTATGAAACAAAGGTATTTGTTTCCACTTGCACAAGCTCTAATCTATAATTAATAACAGATGGAAAATAAATCTGTTTGCTTTTGCAAAAAAAAATAACTTTTCAAACAGCCCTCTTTGATCCCCTTTAAAGATTCCCTGGTAAAACAAATGGTGTTGCCTGTGCTCCTCTGCAGACAAACAATAACCCTCGTCAAGAATCTGTGATTAGCCCCTACCCCCCAAAACACTGCCCCTCCCTAGTAAGGTAGCTAAAATCTTAAAAGTAATCATACATCAGTCATGCTTGTGCTTTCAGTGCTATAAAACTTAAACTATTTTGAATGATTTGTTGAACCTTCCAGACATGTTTTTATAGCAAAATATGTCCTTGTGGCTTTGTGGGCTGGACAGGACCCCAGTTTAGAGGGGTAACCCCGGCTGCAGCGCCTTACGCACTGGTTCTAGCCCTGCCTTCCTGATCTTCACCCGGGGTGGCCCACTGGGATATCTTTTTACAGTCCAGTAGGAGTAGTTAACAAAGCTTCGAGTCTGTCGATAGGCCACTTAAAACTCCCTCTTGCAAAGTTTTCAGGCCTTCTCACCCCTTCTCCTTGTCAGAGACTGTTTCACCTACGGGGGTGTCAGGGGCGCACTAGAGGAGTTACCACCATTGGAGAGAATCAAAGGTACCAAATGAAAGTTGTTAAACTTCCCAGAGGTTTAAGGCAAATTCCTTTGCTTAATGGGGAGCTTGTGGAAGGTGTTGCTAGATAGTTTCACCATT
>JAJIBD010020765.1:0-13689 GCA_021461705.1 Cryptotis parvus | reverse complement strand
TATAGTTATGATCCCTGATTTTTTTTTATCACCAAATACAATGTGTATTAAATATCTGTTAGGGATAATGGGAAATTTTACAATTTCGTCCTCTAGTGGAAAAGCTCTTAAATACACATAAATATATCAGTGCTTGAATATGAAAAGTGTCATGATAAGGATGAAAAAATTCCAGGACAATACAGAGATCTCTTCCAATTTGGGAGAAATGCATTTCTTCCAAATTTTAAGCTTTTCCTTAAGATTTAATTATGGAAAACTAACTTATGATTTGTGATGTGCTTTGAACAACAGGTTAGATTTTTCACAAATAATTGCATCCATGTGTGCAAAGAGAAGCTGTTGTTTCAGATGAAAGAACAGCCTGGGGCAAAGTTTGACCCTTGATTTTGTGCATTGTGTTGCCAGCACACTAGGTGGTGAAACACTAAGAACATGGTGATAACCTGGTATAAGTCACTCTCTTTTGGAGCATCCATTTTGTCATCTATGAAATCAGCATAATTTTACTTACTTTCATGGTGGTTGTGATGATAAAGATATCTGTTCACTTGTAAAAATAAAAATAGAGTACAACAATTAAGAATTTTCTTGTCTTATACTGCTTTCTAATCTGTAAATTAAGTTGTGTAGACTATAAAACAATACTGTAGTATTGGAAAGATGATTAGCATTCATATAGTCCACATCCCTTATCTTTGGAGGGGTTAAAACAGATCCAGAGAGGTGAAGGACTTTCCCATATCCACAGAGTAAATGGCACAATCAGAAAAAAGAATACTTCTGGTTTTCCGTTTCTTTTTGCAGGAGTCTACATCATGGATTTTTTTCCCTAGAAAATTAGGTAAAAAGCAAAGAAATTCAGGTCAGGGTGCCTTTGTCTCTCGTGGCTCCTTGGTAATGAAAAAGAGGAATCTCTTTGCCCCGTTATTACATTTACTACTAAAATGACTGTGAAATTATAGTCAATTTTCAGACCATAATTATACCACTATCCTGGAGTTTGAAATTGCCTTTAGCCTTTGCCCTTTTTTTGCAAATTGCTCAATTGAGAGGGATGTTCAGTAGGAACTATTCTCTCTTATTCTTGCTACATGAATATGATGATGTTTTCCTTTTGTTGATATCTCTAGTTTGATTCTCTTGTAGAGAGAAGATATTTTATTATCTTTTATAAATTATAAAATATATGTTCTATGTCTTATCCTAAAGAATACTGTGTAAGTTGGATAATAATTTTATTTATCTATCTATTTATTTATTTATTTATTTTTGCTTTTTGGTGGGACCTGGCAATGCTCAGGGGTTACTCCTGGCTCAGGGGTTACTCAGGACTTACTCCTGGCTTGGAGGACCGTATGGGATGCTGGGGAATTGAACCCAGGTCGGCTGCTGCAAGTAAATGCTCTACCTGCTTGTGCTATCACCCGGGCCATGGATAAGAATTTTAATGATGTTGGGGCCGGAGCGGCTAGTCCAGCGGGTAGGGCGTTTGTTTTGCACATGGCCGGCCTGTGCCGGCCTGGGTTCGATGTCCGCATCCCATATGGTCCCCCCGAAGCACCGCCAGGACTAATTCCTGAGTGCAGAGACAGGAGTAACCCCCTGAGCATCGCCAGGTGTGACCCTAAAAGCAAAAAAAAAAAATTAATGATATTATTATGCAGTAGAGTGTTTTGTATATTTTCTGTTAGATCTTCTAGTTTATAATATTCATACCCTGTTTTCAGATAGCATAAATCTTTTGCCTTTACTACTTAATAATGTTCAGTCTCTATACTCCTTGATTCTTTATGGATCTCTATTATTTTTGCTTTTTTTGCTTTTTTAATTATAACTCTGAGCTTTACCAAGTTGCTCATAATATGGTTGTTTCCGGCATTTAATGTCCCAACAGCAGTCCCACCACCAGTGTGACCTTCTCTCCACCACTGTCCCCAGTTTCCCACTCACCATCCCCAGCCTGCCCCCTCAGCAGGCGCAAACAAATTTACTTCAAAATGTTGTTACCACACAAAGGCAAATGGAGTGACCCAAACTTAGATCTTCAAGAGTCAATTTGTGGTCATTGTTCAGGTACTGACGGTCCTGTCTGAGGACCCTCCCGGCGGTTGGTGCCAGCTGAGCCTTGTGTTTCTGTTTTTGCTCATGAGCTTGGTGCACTTCTACGCATCTTTCCTGTCCAGTTTGCTGTGATCCTACTGGACTGTCAGTACCATGAGATTTGGCCCAGGAGCCGGGAAGCTAGAACAATTTGATGCTTTGCAACGTGATAAGGTTCAGTTGTGGAGCTGTTCCTACATTTGGGGGTGTCCCGTTGTGGCTTCCAGCTGCTGTACCTTCAGGCAGGAAAGGGCAATCTGCTGGCCCCATTCTGTGAAGGCCGCATAGCTGTCAGCCTGGACCTGGTGTTGCATGTCCAGCTGGTAGTTTCCAAATCCTCAGGGTGGTGGAAACTTGTTGAGTAAACACCTGGGGTTTCTCCTTGAAGTTGAGAGGGCTGAGACATGCTCCAGTGCCTGTGGGGAATCCAATTGACCCTTCTACATATTTTTGAACTGTTTCTTCCTTTAGTTAGCTCTGTGTGTGTGTGTGTGTGTGTGTATCTGCATATATTGGCATCTCAATGACGCTCAGGTTGAGTCCCAACTTAATGCTTGGGGAGGTGGTTTCTGTTGTTGGTCTGGGGACCTTGTAGTGCTGGGGTCAGCACAGGGTTCTAGCATAAGTGTGTGCTCCAAAGCTCTGAACTCTTTCTCTAGCCCCTGTTTTTTTATCATTGCCATTTCAAGCCTTTTCCCTTTTGTTTTTAACTTTCAGATGTTTGATTACAGCTTCTCAGTATAGATCTCTTTGAGTTTATCCTACTAGACTTAATTGAGCTTTTTAGAATTTTCCTTTTCTTTTATATGGACTCTAATAGCTTCTATCACTTAGTTTCAACCTAAAGAACTTTCTGGGATATTTCTTGTATAAGTCTGCCAGCAACAGGCGCTACCACTTTATCTAAAATTGTTTCATCTCATATTTACAACTATACTATTTAAGCTAGTGGGCCATTTTGGACCAATTTTAGGTTCACAGAAAAAATGAAGAAAACAGCATTCTTGTATATCCCCCACAGTTTTCTATTATTAAAATCTTGTACTATGAAGTAGAATTGTAACAACTGATGAACTGCTATTAACCCATTATTATTATGAATTAAAGTTCATGGTTTACATCAGCGTTCACTCTTTGTGTTATAATTTTTTGTTTTGCTTTGGGGCCACACCCAGAGATGCTCAGGGCTTACTCCTGGCTCTGCACTAAGGAATTACTCCTGATGACGCTCGAGGGACCATATGCAGTGACAGGGGTTGAACTCATCTTGGCTGCATGCAAGACAAGCTCCTATTCTACCTCCTACCTCCTATTCTGTTGCTCTGGACCCAATTGTATTGCACTTTTTATGGATTTTGCCAAATGTAGAGAATAACATGTATCCATCATTATAAAACATATAAAAAATAGTTTTACTTTTCAAAATATTCACTGTATCTATTCATACCTTCCTTTTTCAGCCCCTCAAATCTTAAGCAACCACTGAATTTTTAACTGCAGAATTTTTTTGCTTTTTCCAGAATGTAAGAACATGTAGAATATATAGTTTTCAGATTCACTTATGTGCATTTAAAACTTGATAACTGGGGCCGGAGCGATAGCCCAGTGGGTAGGGCGTTTGCCTTGCATGCGGCCAGCCTCTGCCAGCCTGGGTTCGATCCCCGGCATCCCATATGGTCCCCCGAGCACTGCCAGGAGTAATTCCTGAGTGCAGAGCCAGGAGTAGCTCCTGAGCATTGCCGGGTGTGACCCAAAAAGCAAAAAAATAAATAAATAAATAAATAAATAAAACTTGATAACTGTCTCTTTGAATAATATTACTTTATTTTTTTATCTTTGAAGGTTTATTGCATTTGTTTGTTTTAAACAACTCAACCATAACATTATCAGATTATATTTACATTTGTAAATGCTCAAGCAAATCGATGAACAATGGGAAGACAAGTGATATAAGTGATTCACATTTATAATATTTTTCCATAATAAAAATGACAGTGTTCAGTGGTAATTGAAATCATTCCAGTTTATCACATCTTTTAACATCCATCATTCGGTGTTTTATATTTACTTATTTGGTGTAAAATAAATCCATGCAATTAATTACAAAATTTTTTCTCTTTTTTTTTAAATGTACTTACCCTTCTACTGAAGGATATTTTGGCTGTTTCCATGGTTTGGCAGTCATAAATAAGGCTTCATTCATACTTCAAAATAAGGCTATATATTTTATTTTGTTTTGGGAACCATACCGAGCAGTGCTCAGACCTAACTTCTGTCTCTGCTCTCAAGGATCACTCCTGGCAATGCTCAAGGGACTATTTGCAGGGCCAGGCATCCAACCCAAGTCAGCTGCATGCAAAGAAGGCAAGTGCCTTACCCACGGACTATCTCTCTTCCTCCTATGTTGGCATAATTTTCAAGTCACTTGTATATACTAAGGATTGCAGTTGCTAGATCATATGGTAAAATTAAGTTTAGTTATGAAGAAGGTGTCAAATTATTTCCCATAGTGAGACTATACAATCCCGTGGTATTTCAAATTTCCACCAACAGTGAGTAAAATTCTTGTTACTCCATATCCTTACAGTATTTTGTGTCAGTAATTTGATTTTACCATTCTAAAATATATATTGTGTTGGGGACCGGGCGATAGCCCAGCGGGTAGGGCGTTTGCCTTGCACGTGGCTGGCCGGTGCCGGCCGGGTTCGATCCCCAGCATCCCATATGGTCCCCTGAGCACCGCCAGGAGTAATTCCTGAGTGCAGAGCCAGGAGTAACCCTGAGCATCGCCGGGTGTGACCCAAAAAAGAAAATAAAATAAAATAAAATATATATTGTGGTATCTTGCTATTGTTTTGATTTACAATTCCCTAAAGTCATAAATACTGAATACATTTCTTTATATATGATTGCTATCTGTATAACTTCTTTTTTTTGCTATTTTTTGGAGTCACACCTGTCAATGCTCGGGGTTACTCCTGGCTCTGCACTCAGGAATTACTCCTGGTGGTGCTCGGGGACCATCTGGGATGCCGGAGATCGAACCCGTGTCAGCTGCATGCAAGGCAAATGCCTTACCCACTGGACTATCGCTCCGGCCCCCTATCTGTATAACTTCTTTTAAAGCTATTTCTTTTCAGACCTGTGTCCAGTTTTAGTTGTATTTTTTGTTCAGTTGTTGTACAGTTTTGGGTATTATTTATATATTATATAGTGGTTCTTTATCAGATAGCATTTTTAAAAAAATATTCCTTCTAGACTACATTTTCTCTTTATTTTAGCTGGGCAGGAGAGCTGGTGGCTGTTGGGCCATACTCCACTATACTTAGGCCTTATTCCTGGTTCTATGCTCAGGTGAACCTGGGGAATCATATGGTGTGCTAGGGATCAAACCTGGGTTGGCCACACGCAACGCAAGTGTGCTGTATCTCTAGCACTTGTTTCATTTTCTTAATGGTGTCTTTTTCAGAATAGAATTTTCTGTTTGTACAAAAGTCCATCACTTGTATCACTTGTCTTCCTGTTGTTCATCGATTTGCTTGAGCAGGCGCCAGTAACGTCCATTTGTTGGGAATGAGCTTCAATATTGTTACTGTTTTTGGCGTATCAAATACACCATGGGTAGCTTGCCAGGCTCTCCTGTGGCTCTGGGTTCATCCCAGGGGGGCCCAGTTTTTTCTGTGTCAGACCATGAACCATCCAGGGCCCACGGGCAGAGCCCTGGTGTTTCCTGTCTGCCACCTGCTGATGCAGCGGGGCACCACAGCCACACCTGCAGCATCTCGAGGGACAAAAAGTCTAACTTATCCATCTCTTACCTATTGTTCTTTAGTGTTGTATCTAAAAAATGTACTGCTAAACTGAGTTTTTTCCAAAAATTTATATTATTTATCAAAATTTGTTGTTTCTTTTGTTTCATCTTTATTTAAAATTTTATTGTTATACGACTGTGAGACACACAATTACAAAGATGTTTGGGGCCGGAGCGATAGCACAGCGGGTAGGGTGTTTGCCTTGCACACCACCGACCCCAGTTCGATCCCTAGCATCCCACATGGTCCCCTGAGCTCCGCCAGGAGTAATTCCTGAGCGAAGAGCCAGGAGTAACCCCTGATCGCCGCCGGTGTGACCCAAAAAAGCAAAAAAATAAATAAATAAATAAATTACAAAGATGTTCATGTTTGGGTTTCAATCATACAGTGTTCAGCACCTAGCCCTCCACCAGTGCACCCTTCCCACCATCAATGTCCCCTGATTCCCTCCCCTCTACCAAAATTTATTATTTCTAAGGTGCTGGGTGGCACTCTTGACAGTGCTCGGGTGCTAGTACTAACTTTGTGCTCAGTAGTGTACCCCAGCATAGCCATAACCATATGTGGTGACAGGAATTTGAAGAGGCCATCTGCCTCAGAGTTAAATGCCTTACTTCTTTTTCTATTTGTCTGTGTTCTGGTTTATAGTTTGGAGTTTATACTGAATTGTGATCCAAGCTGAGTACTTTTGAGAAAGTGTCATTTTTGTTCATATGGATATCTAGTTGTATTCTATTGTATTGAAATTGTATTGTATTGTATTGGAACAAACTAACCTTTCCCAATTGAACTGGGAAATTCAAAGAAATAAAACAAATAGGAAAGGGAAACTATAGTAATCTAAATAATGAGGTATTTGGAATATGTCATGCTAAGCAAAATAAGTCCAAGGAGAAAGACTAGTACTGAATGATTGTTTGCTTATATGTGTTGTATATATAGTGAAACAAAGCAAGGGACTACACAAAGGAAGTGTCTGATGAGAATAAACATTTAGACTGATCACAGGGCTAAGGTTGCTAAGGGGGTGAGAGAATGTGCTAAAAGTACAGAGTCCAGCAGTAGAGACCACTTAATACTTGGGTTGTGGATGTGGTATCAAAGTATTGTACCCCTAAAAAATATAAATATTGATACTTTTTTATTTTGACTTAGGTATTGTGGTTTACAATACTGTTAATGTTAGTTTCATGCATATATCGTTCCAACACCATACACACCACCGAATAACTTCTTCCCTCTACCAATGTCCCAAGGACCTCTCTCATATGTCCTCACTCCCATGTCAGCTCAGTTCAGTGGACTGACTCTCCAGTTCTACTGCTTTGGGCCATTTGTTGCTGTCTTACTATCTTTATCTTATGCCGCATAGAAGAGAGATCGTCCTGTATCTGACCCTCTCCTTATGACTGACTTCACTCAGGATATCCTCTAGTTCCATCCACATAGGGTCAAATTACATGATTTTGTCTTTTCCTTCCTTGTGTATTGTTGGATGACAGGTTTAGCTAGTCTGGGAGCAAGAGTAATTCCTGAGTGCAGAGGCAGGAGAAACCTCTGAGAATCACTGAGTATGACCCAAAAAGAAAACAGAAAATAAAAAAGAAAACTCAGAATTGTGTTTCCATATGATCGAGCTATCCCACTTCTGCTGGGTGAAGTTCTGACGGGGGGAAGTCTGGATGTGGAAAATGGAGGCCCTCTTGGAGTGGGGGTGGTCATCTGGCTTGTTGTGAGTCTCTGCTGGGGTGGCGGGCCAGGGCTATAACCTGCCATCCCTCCCGGGCACCTCGTGAGTGGCTGGGCACAGGGAGAGCCAGTAGCAGCTCTGCCCCATGTCTGTGAGTCTCTGGGTCAACATACCTGGGTCGGATTTAAAAAGACTGCTGCAGGGTGGATCTCGATGAGCTGGGCTGTGATAGGCTGGTCTGCTGGGTGAAACCTATCACAGCCCAGCTCATCGAGATCCACCCTGCAGCAGTATTTTTTTAAATCTGGCCCAGAGCCTCGCAACAAGCCAGACAACCCCCCACTCCATGAGGGCCTCCATTTTCCACATCCAGACTTCCCCTCGCCAGAACTTCACCCAGCAGACCAGCCTATCACAGCCCGGATCATCAACACCCACCCTACAGCAGTCTTTTTTAAATCCAGCCCAGGTATGCTGATCCAGAGACTCACAGACATGGGGCAGAGCTGCTACTGGCTCTCCCTGTGCCCAGCCGCTCACGAGGTGCCCGGGAGGGATGGCAGGTTCTAGCCCTGGCCCCCCACCCCAGCAGAGCCTCACAACAAGCCAGACGAGCCCCCCCCACTCCATGAGGGCCTCAATTTTTCACATCCGGACTTCCTCCTCGTCAGAACTTCACCCAGCAGAAGTGGGATAGCTCAATCATATGGAAACACAATTCTGAGTTTTATTTTTTCTTTTCTGTTTTCTTTTTTGGGTCATACTCAGTGATTCTCAGAGGTTTCTCCTGCCTCTACACTCAGGAATTACTCCTGGTGGTGCTCGGGGACCATATGGGATGCTGAAGATCAAACCCGGGTTGGCTGCGTGCAAGGCAAAAGCCCTACCTGCTGGACAATCGTTCCAGCCCCCTGAGTTTTATTTTCAAAAGTGTTCATATTGTTTTCCAAAGAGGTTGAAGCAGTCTACATTCCCACGTAAAGTGGATAAAGGATTAGTTCACCCCACATCTGTATCAACATTGATTGTTTTAGTTCTTTGTTTTGTTTTGTTTTTTGATGTGTGTCAGTCTGACAGTGTGACTTGCTGTTTCATTATTGTTTTGATTTTAATCTCCTTGATGATAACTGAAGAACACGTTTTTATATACCTATATGCAATGTATCTGGTATCCCTGTTTTTTATGGGGTTGTGTGTTTTTTGTTGCTAAGTTTTACGTCCTTTTCCTTTTTTTTATTTTTTTTATTGTACCACCATGCAAAATACAATTAAAAAGATGTTCGTGATTGGGTTTCAGTCATACATTTTTCCAGCACTCATCCCTTCACCAGTGCCCTATTCCCACCACCAATATCTCCAAGTTCCTTCCCACCCCTCCTTTAGCCTCTATAGCAGGCACTATTTCTCTTATTTCTCTCTCTCTCTTTCTCTCTCTTACACATTGTGGCTTGCCCTATTTTACATCCTTTTCTAATCTGGATATCCTTAATGTCTTTATTTTCTAATTACTATGGCCAGGACTTCTAGTACTCTTTTATTATACCACCGTGAGGTATACAATTACAAAGATGTTCATAATTGGGTCTCAGTCATACAATGTTCCAGCACCCATCCCTCCACCAGTGCCCCATTCCCACCACCAGCGTCCCCACATTCCCTCCCACCCCCCCCCCATCCTGCCTCTATAGCAGGCACTTTTCTTTTCCTTTCTCTCTCTGTCTCTCTTTCTCTCTCTCTCTCTGTATCTCTCTCTTACACATTGTGGCTTGCCCTACAGACATTTAGGGTTTATCATGTTAGTCTCTTTGTGTATAATCAATGCTGAGTTCTAGTCTGGTGTTACCATTTCCCACACTTAGTAGAACACTGGCATATATTTATATCCCATTAATGAATGCAGTCATCCTATATTTGTCCTTTTCCTTCTGACTAATTTCACTCAGCATGATAGTCTCCATGTCTATCCATTTGCAGGTAAATTTCATGACTTTGCCTTTTCTGACAGCTGCATAATATTCCTTTGTGTAAATGTACCAGTTTCCTTATCCAGTCTTCTGTTCTCAGGCACTTAGGTTGTTTCCAGATTCTGGCTATCGTGAGTAGAGCTGTGATGAATATAGAAGTGCAGGTAGTGTTTCTGCTGTGTGTTTTTGGGTCTCCAGGATATATTCCCAGGAGAGGTATTGCTGGGTCAAATGGGAGCTCAATATCTAGTTTTCAGATCATTCACATTAAGTGGGATAACTGAAATGACTGCATTTATTGCCATCATTTTGTAGAAATCATGAGTGTTAGCTAAGTTTGTCTTATCTTTTAAAGAAGCTCCTTTAATACTTCTTGAAAAACTGGTTTCAAGGCTATGAACTTCCAAAAACTGTTGCTTGTCCAAAATGTTGTGTATCTTCCCTTCAGATCTGAATGATAACCTACATTGATATCCTAGCCCACCATTTTCTTCTGGCCTATAAGGTTTCATTTGATAGAGTAGCTGTTAATCTCCATTGGAGAATTTGGGAGTTCCTCTGTGTTGGAGGACAGATCTAGCCAATCTGGGAGTTTTGCTGTTTTGCCCACTCCCAGCTTAATCTATTTAAGCCAAGGTTCATTCTAATGAGACCTCTCTTCTATGTAAGCACTGCTAGAGGGTGTGGCAGTTACAGAGTCAACTTGATTGAATAACTTCTGACTTATACATCTACTGAGACTTCTATGTTTTCTAGATTGGGCACAGCTCCTCTTTATACCCACTGCACCCAGCGTGGGACAGTTAGAATTTACCGGGAGACTACCACCCTGGCTACGTTGAGACTATAGGAAGACTATAGCAAGGATCATACTAGTTTGCTCTAAGCAGGCGAGTGTGACCCTTTCAGTACACGAGAACAAGATACTCAGAATCACCTTTTCTAATCTGGATATCCTTAATGTCTGCAGATAATAATAAGAAGGACCTTGTGGGTACCATCTAGATTACATGAAGCTCATGAAATTAATATGTATTACTTTATATCAGCTCTCTCTCTCCAGTGTTTTACATAAGAGATAATCTCGGGATTAGTCCTTGGCATAACCTTTGTTTATACCTGCAATAGGGTGTGGCACTGCTCTTCTACACTCTGTTTAGGATTCTTTGTTGACATGACCCTCCCTGTCAGATTACTTTGGTGTATGTAAGGGGTCTGACTTGAGGCCCCTTGGCCTTTTCACTTTTGGCTTTTGGCTCCTGTGGCTTTTGGCTCCTGAGCCTTTTGCTTTGGCTTTTGGCTTTTTGCTCTTTGGCCTTTTGCTCCTTCTTCTGCGTAGGACTCATCTTGGGTGAGATTTTCTCTCTTTGGTGGGAGACTTAGGCTCCTTTGTGTGGTCTAAGTTCAGACCAGAGCTAGAGTTTGTTCATTATATTGGATTGCTGTGGAAGAGCTTTTATACTATTAAAAGTCTTTTTGGAACTGCACCAGACTCTGACTTATACATCTACTGAGACATCTACTGAGTTTTCATCTGTTCCCCCGGCATCCTCAGAGGTAGAAGAGAACTTCTGTTCTGACACTGTCGGGGACCCCGTGGCTTCCCCGACACCTCTGTATGTAGGTTCTTTGATCTTGCTGCATTCAGTATTCTATTTTGATCAGCATGTATCTTGGAGTTTTTCTGTTTGTTTTATATTGGCTGAAATCCTTCAGAGTTCTTGAATCTGGGTGTATATGCTCCTCAGCTCAGGGAAAATTCTTAGTTATAATTTTTTGACTATTCTTCTCAACTTTGCATTCTTTTTCTTCAGGGTCTCCACTGATTATTATATTGTTCTTTTGAACTCATTCAATAATTCTGTGGTGTGCTCGGTTTTCTTCAGACTTTTTTTCTATGTTCTTTTGTTATATGGAGATGTCCTGTTTATATCATTGATGTCACTGGTTCATTCCTCAGATGCTGTCACTACTGCTGAGGCCTTCTACTGAGTTTTTATTTCACCAAACATGCTCCTCAATTCTATCATTTCTGCTTGCAGTTTTCTTATTTTCTGTATCAGACGCTTTTGCTCTTTATTGACTGCCTGTACCGCCATTTATTTGAATTCATGAATTATCTCCTTTATGGCATGTTCAAAATTCTTGTCTGAGAGGAAGTAGAGCTGGTTGGTTTGATAGAGCCTTCCATACTATTCTTCTAG
Organism: Cryptotis parvus; assembly: GCA_021461705.1. NCBI lineage: Eukaryota > Metazoa > Chordata > Mammalia > Eulipotyphla > Soricidae > Cryptotis > Cryptotis parvus. Next base: position 1,916 of record JAJIBD010020765.1, on the reverse strand, counting down.
CCATTGAACTTGATATATTCTTTTTTTTTCTTTTTTGGGTCACACCCGGCGGTGCTCAGGGGTTTCTCCTGGCTCTGCACTCAGGAATTACTCCTGGCGGTGCTCGGGGACCATATGGGATGCCGGGGATCGAACAAGGCAAACGCCCTACCCGCTGGACTATCGCTCCGGCCCCTGAACTTGATACATTCTATTCTTCACCATTACAACTTCTCTGCTCTGGGAATTATGGATGAAGTTCTAGGTGCCTCACCTTACTCTTTTCTTACTCTTATTTTCTGGTGCCTCACCTTACTCTTTTGCTTCAGTTCTCTGACTTCAAAATTTTGGCTTTCCAGATCCAGAGAACATCAGTTCTTTCTTTTGACCTGAGGGTAAGGCTTGTGGGGTAAAGCTGGGTGGAATACTTTTTTTGTAACTGACTGGCACAACCTTGTGTTAGAAGTGCTTCCCGGAATATCTCTGACCAGAAATGCTCTTCATGTTTCTGGTCACTTTGGTTATATGCTTGGAGCCTTTTTCTGTTCTTTTCTGTGTTCCTGTGAGGCATTTTACCAGCTTCACAGTGAGGCTTTGTGCTTCTGGAGAGCTGAAAGCCACTGGGGGTGACTAGTACCTTCTTAGGCCAGGCTGTGGAGTTCTGCCATCAGCCCCTGTTTGTGAGCTTACTGCCTCTTTCCAACTCTTTTGTTGTTCTCCCAGCCCACTGACCATACAATTAGTAACTCATTGAATTGCTGGGTAGTTCTTTGGGACATTATGTTCCATGGTTTTGTACTTCCTTTCTCTACTGAGCCTCTCTGTTGAATAGAAACAAAACCAATTGCTTGTTCTATTCTGATCATTTTATTTCTCGGTGCAGTTCATTAGACTACTTGCTCTGCCAACACGGCCCTGCCACTCCTATTTAGGATCATATAAAGCAGAATTTCCTCAAATAAAGAAAATAGGGGAGGGGCGGAGCGATAGCCCAGCGGGTAAGGCTTTGGCCTTGCACGCAGCCGGCCTGTGCCCGCCGGGTTCGATTCCCGGCATCCCATATGGTCCCCGAGCACCGCCAGGAGTAATTCCTGAGTTCAGAGCCAGGAGTAACCCCTGAGTGTGGCCGGGTGTGACCCAAAAAGCAAAAAAAAAAAAAAAAAAAAGAAAAAGAAAAAAGAAAATGGGAAATCACAAATAGAATGTGCTTGATTTTTATTTGTTTTTGTCTTCCGGTATTTTTCTGCCTTCTTTGGTTTTATTGAGTATTAATGTCTAAGTGGTATTCTTGTAAACATATATTTGGTCTTACTTTTTTTATCTAGCTTGGTCTTGTTATTATTATATCAAACTATTGCAATTTAAGTTATCATTGATTTATTGTATTTATGATATTTGTTTTATCTTTTGCTCTTTATATTCTAGTTTTGGATTGCTGCTCCTTTAATTATCATTTAATGTAATCTTTTGAAATTTTTTTCTTTAATTATATGTTTTTGGAATACTAAGAAATTTCAAGAGATTTTCTTCACCCTATCTATACGTGTCTAATTTCCACTACTCCCACCAGCAGTTTTCCAGTACCATTCCGTCAATAAAATTACCCCCTGCGCATTCCTCATCCCCCTTTTCTCTGATAACCCTGGCAGTTTTCATTGAGGCTAGGAATTTTATTGTTTCTTTCTAGTTTGTTTGCTTTAGTAAATAAAACAGTCACACAGACCAATGTAATAGGATGAAGAACCCAGAAATAAATCTGCACCTATATGGGACATCTACTCTATGATATACAAGCTAGTCCACCAAATGAAGTGAAAAGCTCTCTTCAGAAAGTCACTGTCACTGTCACTGTCTTCCCGTTCATCATCGATTTGCTCGAGCGGGCACCAGTAATATCTCCATATGACCTGTCTCATGCAAGTAGAGCCCAAGGGCAT
>JAJIBD010020760.1:0-10206 GCA_021461705.1 Cryptotis parvus | reverse complement strand
GGGTTTGCTGTGGGAGCGGTGTTGGGCCCCTTAGCTTCAGCTGAGCTTGGGCTTTACATGCGTATGGGGAAGACTTTGAGGTTACCAGATGTACTTTGAGCACAGTTACCCCCCCATCCCCCGCTCCAAGGGTTCTTCTGCAGTAGTAAAGAGCTTAGAATTCAGGAGAATGGTCCCCTCCTGGATATGAGATCTCAGGGCCCCACACGTGTTGGGGTTGGATTCTCCCCTGTTATGTCATCCTGGGGACTGGGTACCATGAACTTCAAGTAAGGCAATGGAGGCTTGGCAGGTTAAAATTCACTGTGTCAGGGGCCAGAGCAGTAGCACAGCAGGGAGGGCATTTGCCTTGCACGTGGTCGACCCGGGTTCCATCCCGGTATCCCATATGGTCCCCAAGCACCGCCAGGAGTGATTGCTCAGTGCAGAGCCAGGAGGAGCCCCTGAGCATTGCCAAGTGTGACCCAAAAAACCAAAAAAAAAAAAAAAAAAACTAATTCTGTGTGTCTCTTGGGTTATTCGTTTGTTTTGTTTTGGGGCCACACATGGCAGTGTTCAGGAGTTACTCTTGGCTCTGTACTCAGGAATTACTCCTGGTGGTGCTTGGGGAGTCCATATGGGATGCCGGGGGAATGAATCTGGGTCATCTCTGTGGAAGGCAAATGCCCTACCCCCTCTACTATCACTTGGGCCATAAAATTTAATGTTTCTTGGGGGCCTGAGCGATAGTCCAGCGGTAGGGCATTTGCCTTGCACGGCCGGCCCCATGCCGGCCTGGGTTCGATCCCCGGCATCCCATATGGTCCCCCGAGCACCGATAGGAGTAGTTCCTGAGTGCAGAGCCAGGAGAAACCCCTGAGCATTGCCGGCTGTGACCCAAAAAAGCAAAAAAAAAAAAAAAAATAAATTAATGTTTCTTGCTAGGAGAAGTGAAGCCAGTGGAGGAAAGCCAGCAGAAGGGAACAAATCACAACCATCTAGATCATTCTCTGTGGGCTGGGTATGGGCTGATGCGGGAGCTTATAAAAATGCCGCTGTCCTAAGACGCACAGTGGTGTTCCCTCCCTCTGGAACTGGAATGCCACTTATTCACGGTGGCTCACAGGCTGTGGAGTCTCTTACAGCAACAATTTGTAGTTGCTAATGCTAGTTTTTGTTTGCTTGTTTTGGGTGGGACCACCCCCAGTGTTGCTTGTGGGGGGGCTTCTCCTGGATTGGTGGACTATTTAATGGGCTTAGACTCCAGACATCTGGCATGCAAAGCAGTGCTCTGCCCACTGGGCAATCTCTCTCGGCCCCAGGCATTTTCTTTCTCAGTGGCTCACAAAACCCTTACATCCTGTGATACCTTGGATTTGGCAAAATATAGAACTTATTCCAAGTTTTATTTGCTTTATTGGGAAATAGATTGCACACACAGGAGATACTTTAAGTCCCTTTAAGTAAACAGGTGCTGGCCTGGAGACTCTGGGCCCAAAGGTGTTTCCCTGGAAGTTTCAAGCCTCAGCATGGTCATTGCCCTGGTCTGTACTCCCCATAGGGTAACTATATCATATCCCAACTGCTGCAAACTCTTAACTTTAATCTCAAACTCTAAGAAGCAGCCAGATGCTGGAGATAAATTTTCAGGCTTCTAAAGAGAATTTCTGTTTTCCCTTCTATGTTTCTAGTGAGTCCAGACTCCAGAGATTGTCATCTTCTTCCTCCTCTGGGCAACAGGACTTTGAAAACGAGTTGGTTGGTATCGAAGAAACAGCTGTGGCTGGGACAGGGTGCAGGGTAGAGTGTGTCTGTGCCGTCATGAACGGGCCAAGTCTCTGCTTCAGTTCTGTCATCCAGAAACTTCACCTTGAGTCACAAGTGCTGGCAAGGGATGCTCTCTCCATGTGAACCTGGCAAATTCCACAGGGAGGATGGCAGCTGGGTGTCAGGGCTCCTAAGACGTGTCAACTCCCAGGCCACACTCCCCTGATCTCTGTCGCATGGGCAGCTTTGTGGGATAGTTAATTATTGACTGTCCTGCTTGCTTAGGAGCTCATTGTGGTCGGGAGCCAGACCTTCTCCAGCCCTGTTCTCACCAGATGCCAGAAGGTGCCTAATAATTGTTGAATGACTGGTGTACAAATATTTGCTTTCCCAGCGTGTAACCTTCCAACTTTAGGGTGTATGAAGTTAAGGTTAGGAAGGGCAGCGAGAGAGTAGAGCAGGTAGGCCACTTGCCTTGCATGCAGTTGACCCAGGTTCGTTCCCCAGTACCCCATTTAGTCTTCTCACTCCCACTTCTCACGCCCACACTGCCAAGTGTGCCCCCCACACACAAACAAAGGAGATGTGACTGGGCTGGCACTAGGGGGTTGGAGAGAGCTCCAGAGGCAAGAGTGTGGGCTTTGCATGTAGAAGGCCCAGGTTTGATTCCCAGCACTGAATGGTTCCCCCAGCACCACCCAGAGGTGACCACGATACTGAAATGCGGATGATCCCGGCATACTGCCAAAAACCAAAGAGAGAGACAGACAGGAGATGGGCTATCAAACTTTGAACCCTCCTTCCCCCTTATTTTTTTCTTTTTGGGTCACACCGGTGATGCTCAGGGGTTACTCCTGTCCTGTCCCGTTACTGGTCTGGTTCCTCTTCTGTCCCGTGTCGCAGCCAGTCATTTTGAAACAAGCTGCCAGAAACCCACATCCGCTTGTTTCCTTAGCCCTGAGCTTTCTTCAGCTCCGCATTCAAATTTCATGATTTGCCCATGGAGCTTGTGTAATTCCACAAATCCGTCCAAATTTGAGACACAGGGTGTGTATTTGGGAGGGCTGGGAGCGATGCAGACTCCAGGGCATGTGGGAGCAGAGGGCTAGCCCACTGGGTTGGGGCAGAAGGACTGTTTCCTGCAACAGGAGGGACGGGGCTAGCTAATACTAGGGGCAATGATCGCGAGAAGGCAACCCCATCTCTCTTTCCAGGGATGTTGCCCTTGGCTGACTGCCATCTTCCGCCTGCAGTGAGTAGGGGCCTGGCTGGTGGGGCGGGGTGTTGTGGGAGGGTTCGTTTGGGTGTTTGGCCAGTCAGGAAGGAGGAGCCCAGGTGCCTGATCCTGAGGTGGGTCTTTTCAGTTCTGGTTCGAAAGTTGCGTGGGCTGCACCGCGGCGTGGAGCTAATTCAAGCGTGTGTTTAGCTTTTGGCCGTCTATTGCCTTATTATTATTATTATTATTATTATTTTTTTTTGCTTTTTGGGTCACACCCAGCAATACTCAGGGGTTACTCCTGGCTCTGCACTCAGGAATTACTCCTGGCGGTGCTCAGGGGACCATATGGGATGCTGGGGATCGAGCCCGGTCGGCCGCGATGCAAGGCAAACGCCCTACCGCTGGGCTATTGCTCCGGCCCCTATTGCCTTATTGTTGAACGCTGATCTACTTAGATGGAAGCTCCTCATTTTACCAGTGAAAAGCAAAGAAAATAATGTTTGTTGCTTCATGCAACTTCATTTGGTTCCAAATTTTCTGCTTTGCAAAAAATCAGGCCTGGCCAGAGAGATTAGCAGACTGGCCAGGCGCATCATTGGCATGCAAGAGGCCTGGGTTTGCTCTCTGGCACCACAAAGTTCCCCGAGCCCTGCTGTCAGCAAACCCCCCCAAACACAGACCTGGGATTAGCCCCAGAACAAAAAACAACAACTGAAAATGTGGGGACCTCTGGAGAGAAATGCTGAAAGGGGGTGCTGGGTGATCCGCACCAGCTGGTCTCACTGAAGTTACTCTTCTTTTTATTTATTTATGTTTGAGAAGCTCTTGAGCAGGTGCAGTTACTCACATAGCACAAAGTACAATGCTGGTCAGTACACTGTGATCGTGCGACGTTTCAGAGATGCTGAAATTTGGAAAGGAAATTGTAGAAATGGTGAAACATGCTAGTTAGAAGACACTGGGTTTGTTTGCCCAACTGTAAATGGGGTTGAAAATTGCAACTGCTGGTGCCAGAGCGATATTGCAGCAGGCAGGGTGCTTGTGTTGCACCCAGCTGACCTGAGTTCAATTCCTGGAACCCATATAATTGTCCTCAACCATGCCAAGTGTGATTCCTGGACACTGCTGGGTGTGCCCCCTCCTCCGTAAAAAAAAAAAATAATATAATAATATATATATATATATTATATATATATATATATATATATATATATATATATATATATATATATATATATACCTAATTCAGATAAATCAATAATGTGTGAAATGCCAGGGTGGCCCTTGAGCACCTCTGGGTGTGGGTGTTCCCTTGCCTCCCAATGCTGAGGGAGTTTGACTTTCAAGGAGACTATTTGCAGAGGAACTGACAAAGGCCAGAGTGCCTGTAGCCCTCTGGAGAGGGGTGTGGGGCTCAGGAAAGGGAGGGAGGAGTGGTGTTGGGGAGGCCTGTCGCCAACCTCATCCCTTCCTGCTCCCACAAAATCATGTCACTAGGACATGACCTGTCAATACAGAAGTCAGAGGGAAGAATCTGTTCTGAAGCTGCCAGCGAGATGGCTCAGTGGGCTTTACATGTGGGAGCCCTGGGTTGGATCCCCGCACACACGGTCCCCTGAGTGCTGCCAGAAATGACCCCCTATCACCACTCGAGCACTGAGCTGGGGGTAGCCCCTGAGCACTGCCAGGCATGGACTGAAAAGAAACTAAAATCAGTAAGAGATGAAGCCACTGTCTTCTGATTCCTGGGAGATGCTGTGGCATATGTTGCTCTGACTGGTGACCGCTGTCCCGCTGTCCCCTGGACCTGCACTGTGGTCCCCACCGCAGCCAGCCAGGAGCCAGAGGAAGCAGAGCATATGACTGTTGTATTCAGGCACGGCAGAGCCCAGCAAATCTGCCCTATGCTCCTGGCTCCATGTGTTCCTGCCGTGTGGTCCCCGTCCTACCTCCCTCCTCTGTGCCCTCATGTGGGGCTGTCCCGTGTCCTGGGATGTTGCCACCTGGGCATTCTAGCACCTCTTCAGGCGGCTGGGCGTGCTTCTGCTCTTCTCGTCCCCAGAAGGACTCAGCTTTGGCTTTCTGAAGCTGCAATGAAATATTAACAGCCGCTCAGGGCCAACATGGTGGCTGACATTTCAGAAGGCTTCTCCTATGCTTCCCCACCAGCCTTCCCTAGCAAGAGAGGAAGTTGCAGGGAAAGTTTGGTTCAAAGTTGAGCATCTGTTGGTTTCAATCTTTATCAAAGATTGTTGTTTTGTTTATTTTGGAGCCACAGCTGGTGGTGCTCAGGACTTACTTCTGGCTCTGTGCTCAGGGATCACTTCTGGTGGTGCTCAGGGGATGCTACAAGGTGCCTGGGACTGAACCTGGGACCGCCATGAACAGGGGCAGCAGCTTACTCACTCTGCATGCATTGCTCCGGCTCTGTGAATATTTTTTCATAGCACGTTCTGGGCCTGCCTCTGCCGCTTGAGAGTTTCCCCAGACATGAGAATAGTAACGTGAGGGCACAGCTTTGCCTTGCAGATAAGCAGTCACAAGTGCTAAAAACAGGAAGCTTGGCCTTCCACCCGGTGCCCAGGCCTCTGCCAGCTCTGCGGACGCTGCTGTGGCAGCTGGCATGGGGTGGCTTCTTGCATGCCCTGGCTGGCTCCTGGGCAGGAAAACCAGGGTCCTCCTGGCCAGCTGACTGTCAACCTGCGCTCTGCCTCCCCAGCTCCCAATGGCCTGTCCTCACTTTCCAGATGCAGGGAGCCCTTTCTCCTGGCAGCACTGAAATCTGCCTCTCAGAACCCAGAATTTCTGGCTGAGTGACTCAGAGCCTCCAAATATAGCTCAGAGGATGGAAAAGGACAGACAGGGCCCTGGGGGCGTGGATTTAGGGCACAGTGGGGTCCTGGCCTGTCACAGAGTAGCTGACAGGAGGGACTAAGGTGGGGCCCTGAGGGCCTTCAGCACCTCCTCTTTTGAGGCCTCCCAAGCAGTCTCGGGACTCAGGTCCACAACCAGTGGTCAAGCAACAGGAATCTTAATGCTTGGGCCATCCGGTGACCACCAGGGCCACCCTAGCAAGGCTTGAGAGTGTCCAGTAGAGCAGGGTTTGGAAGTCAGGTGCCCCGTGGTCACTGAGTGGCCTCCCTGACCTCAGGAGCTCCCCTTTGCTCAGAGGTTTTGCAGGTTTGCAGGAAGGGGTGATGGGATCATTGCCTTTATACACCCCCCACACACACACACACACACACAAAATCCTGCATGCAGAGGGGGCCTGGATGTTTCTAGAGACTGATGGTTTGTTAGGGGCCAGTTCTGGGGCCCCTGCTGGGACAGACTGGGCCCACCTCTCGGCTCTAGTTCAGAACTGAAGGTACAGGAATAAGGTCCTGCCTTGCCTACAACCGACCCCAGTTCCGTCCCTGTCACCCCATATGGTTCCCTGAGCTTTGCCATAAGGGATCCCTGAGCTCAGTGCTAGGAGTAAACCCTGAGCACTACCGACTGTTCCCTACACAAATGAAGCCTAGGGGTGTTCTGTACCTGTCTTGCCACTTGTTGAACCTGGGGAGCACCATTCCAGCCTCCTCAGGGGGTCATGAGGAATGAAGGAGATGGGCGGGGAGCTCCCCTACTCACCAGCTTGCATGTGTCTTGGCAGCGATGATCAGATCCTGGAGTGGTGTGGGGAGGATGCCATCCACTACCTGTCCTTCCAGAGACACCTCATCTTCCTGCTGGTGGCCATCAGCTGCTTGTCCCTGTCCGTCATCCTGCCTGTCAACCTCTCGGGAGACCTGCTGGGTAATGACCCTCTCATCCTGGCCAAGGGGGCCCAAGTGGGGCAGCAACCCTGGGGAGGGGGCTTGTGTGGAGCACCCCAGGATTATGCTCAGTCAGGTGTACCCCAGGGAGGCACTTGCCTTGCATGCAGCTGATCTGGGTTAATCCACAGCACCCCATATGGCTCCCTGAGGCACACGGGAGTGAACCCTGCATGCAGAGCCAGGAGTAAGCCCTGAGTACTGCCAGGTGTGCCGCCTCCTACCAGCCCCCCCCTTCCCCAAGTCAGATGTGAGAAGAACTCCTGGGCGTTTCCTGGGCTTTGAGTAAAGATCCCGGGAGGCTGCCCCAGCCAAGGTGGAGAGCTGGGGTCCCTAGTATCCATTTCTGGTTCTGGATGGGGTGGGGACAGGACTCCAAGGCTGGGCTGGAGCAATAGTAGGGTATTTGCCTCACCTGGGGCTGACCTGGCTTCAATCCCCGGCATTCCATATGGTCCCCAAGCACCACCGGGAGTAATTCTTTGAGTGCAGAGCCAGGAGTAACCCCTGAGTTTCACTAAGTGTAACCCCCTAAAAAAAATGAAAAAAACAAACAAACAAACAAATAAACCTATGACTGTTTTCTTCCAGGGTTTTCAGGGACTGTTTTTTTTTTTTTTTTTGCTTTTTGGGTCACACCCTGCAATGCTCAAAGGTTACTCCTGGCTCCTGCACTCAGGAATTACTCCTGACAGTGCTCGGGGACCATATGGGATGCCGGGATCAAACCAGGGTGAACCGCGCATGCAGTGCAAGCACCCTCCCCACTGTGCTATTGCTCTGGCCCCACTGGGGGCTTGTTTTTTTTTTTCTTTTTGGGTCACACCTGGCAATGCTCAGGGGTTTCTCCTGGCTCTGCATTCAGGAATTACTCCTGGCGGTGCTCGGGGGGACCATATGGGATGCCTGGGATCAAACCCGGGCGGCATGGGCCTGCCGCGTGCAAGGCAAACAAACGCCCTACCTGCTGGGTTATCGCTCTGGCCCCACTGGGGGGCTGTTTTATGCTTTGCTCTCCTCACTCATGTCGGGGGGCACAGATAGGGAGCCTAGAAGAGATTGGGGTGCTCCAATCGAAACAGAGCATGGAATTCTATTTCCAAGCCAGCCCAGGCATCCTGCTTCCAAAGTGTGAATCTGGGGCCAGAGTGATAGTCCAGCGGGTAGGGCGTTTGCCTTGCTCGCAGCCGGCCTGTGCCGGCCCGGTTCAATCCCCGGCATCCCATGTGGTCCCCGAGCACCGCCAGGAGTAATTCCTGAGTGCAGAGCCAGGAGTAACCCCTGAGCATTGCCGGGTGTGACCCAAAAAGCAAAAAAAAAAAAAAAAAAAAAAAACAAAGTGTGAATCTTCTCCCTGGGCTCTGTGAGTCCCAGACTTGCTTTTGAGACCAGTTCACGATGGTTCTGGATTTCTCATGGCAATGGCACAAGGATCTCGCAGTGAGATGGAGCAAAGCTTTGGCTCTTCCCCCACGCAGGGGAGGCCGCTTCGTCTCCTGCAGGGGAGCAGCGACTCTGAAGGGCAGATCCCGAGCCGCTGAGCTCCAGCCTCCGCCCGCAGCCCCCACAGACAGGCTGGTGCCCCCTCTCCATCTCCCTGTGGCCCTGGGACTAAGCCCCTGTGCTTCTTTGCAGACAAAGACCCTTACAGTTTTGGGAGGACGACCATAGCAAACCTGCAGACCAAGTGAGTCGGGGGCAGGAGGGCACTGATGGGGACACCTGGAAACCCCAGAGTTCCCCAGGGCAGGCGGATGCCTGAGTGTCCCTTTGCACTGTGGCCGCTGCTGCTTTGCAGGAGGTTGAGGAACATTGGGGGGGTAGTGGGGGGGGGCGTGCTCTGGGGTTCCTCAGACAGGACTGGGCTGGGGAACCTCTCTAAAATTGTTCCTGTGGGCCGAGGGCCAATAACTGGGGGTGACACTACGGGAGCACAGCCCTGACAGCAGCGTGTTCCCTCCGCCTCCCCAGCAACAACCTCCTTTGGTTGCACACCATCTTCGCTATCATCTACCTCTTCCTCACCGTGGGTTTCATGCGCCACCACACCCAGTCCATCAAGTACACAGAGGAGAATCCGGTGAGTCGGGATTGGGGACTCTGGGGGCTGGGCCAGTCTGCAGCTTCTCTCCATGCTGGATCCTGTGGAACCCAGGCCCCACACCTGTGCTCCACGTCGGCCTGTACCCTAGTCTTCCCTTTGTATTGTTTAGGGACACCCCAGCAGTGCTCAGGCTGTTCTCCTGGCTCTGTGCTCAGGATGCCTCTGGCAGAGCTCGGGGGACCACTCTGGCATTTTTGTTTACTTTCCTAAAGTTTTTTTTTTGTTTGTTTGTTTGTGTTTTGTGGTCTCCCAAGCAAGGTTCAGGGGGCCCAGGGGCTACTTCTGGCAGTTCTTTTTGGTTTTGTTTTGTTTTGGAGTCACACCTGGCAATGCTCAGGGGTTACTCCTGGCTCTGCACTCAAGAATTACTCCTGTGCTCAGGGGACCTGAGGGATGCCGGGTCAGCCACATGCAAGGCAAACACCCTCCCTGCTATGCTATTGCTCTGACCTATGTCTCTGGCAGGTCTTGATCAGTTGGGCCAGATGATTCAATACTTGGGTCTTGTGGTGCCGGGGGCCTCAGAGCTACCCCCTAGTGGTGCGTGGGGACCTTGGGCTTCCAGGGTTTGAACTGGGGCCCTGGCGTGCGTCGCACAGACCTCTGGCCACTGAGCCACCTCTTCTCCTTATAGGTTATCATTTAGGTTTAGATAGTTTTCTTCCAGTCTTCCAACTAGGCCTTAGATTTGTTGGTTCAGGGTGTAAGCTCCCCTAAATTGGATTGAGAGCCAACCCCTCTCTCTGCAGCCCGCTCTTGGCCAAGGTGGGAGGGGTTCGGTGACAGCAAGTCCTCAATTGCCTGTCCCCTAAACTGCAACTTGCAATAAAAATGCTATGTGGCGAGTCCAGCCCCCTAATGTCACGGTGACAGGGCTGATTTTTCTTGTAATGGCGTTACTTGAGAACTTGCTGTTCCTGGCTTCTGGGCTGAGTCCACCAACGTGCTCTAGACTCCCCATTCTAGATGCTTCCCTCTTGGGCTTCTGTCTCGGTCTTTTTTTTTTTTTTTTTTTTTTGGCTTTTTGAGTCACACCTGGCGATGCTCAGGGGTTATTCCTGGCTCTGCACTCAGGAATTACTCCTGGCTGTGCTCGGGGACCATATAGGATGCCGGAGATCGAATCCGGGCCGGTACAGGCCGGCGCGTGCAAGGCAAACGCCCTACCCACTGGGCTATCGCTCCGGCCCCTGTCTCAGTCTCTTAACATGCACTGAATTGTGGAACTGTTCTGGGAATGCATCCAGGAGACCTGGAAGGAGATGCTCTTTTGGTTTGTGGGGTTTTGGTTTTGGGGCCATACCTGACTGTGCTCAGGG
>JAJIBD010020752.1:0-23259 GCA_021461705.1 Cryptotis parvus | reverse complement strand
GAAGTGTAAGCAGAGTAACTGAGCAGCGATAGAATCCTCATTGCCTCTAATTCTCATGACTTGCTGATTTGCTTCCAGGTGTTTTGAAGTCTTCTGCCTCTACTGTCAGTCAGGACATACTGGAAGAGCCTTATGTCAGCATCACCAAGAAGCGGCAGATTCCAAAAATATGGCCTTCGCAGGAGATTGAGAAAGAAGTGGGCCAGGCAGATGGCAAGCTCTTCACCCATCGGTCTGCATTCAGCCGAGCATCAGTGATCCAGGCTTTCCTGGGCTCCAGCCCCAGCTGACCCTGCAGCTGTACATAACTGTCTTGCAGCAGAGCATCGCTGTCGGAAGAAGTATGTATTTACATATCTTTAATTTCTGCCTACATTTGGGGATCAAAATGGGAATAGACCGAATATGATGTTAATGTTGCTTCAGGTAAAGTTCATTTTTATGTGCCAAGTCTGTGCTTTACTTATGAGGTTTACAACTTACTTGGAAGTATTGCTAATGTTTGTTTTGCTTCTGAGTCAATGATTGGGACAGAGCTCAAAAGGGCGTAGCTGTGTGTATCAGCTGGGCAGCTCCAAGACATTGTCCACTGAAGGCTTGTTCATTCATATTTCTGATGGCTGATGTTAGCTATTGCTCAACCTTAGATCATCCACATTTTATCTCTTGGGTGTGTTTGTTTGAACTTCTGAACAGCACGGTGGACGCTTTCAAGGGCTCATGTTCTAAGAGCCATGGAGTCAAATGAAAGAGCATCATCTTTTGGAACCTAGGCTTAGCAGTCATGTGTCTTCAGTTCTCTCTGTTTAACTTAAAAAAAAAAAGATTAGGCCATACCCGATAGCACTCAGGAATTGCTTCTAGTTCTGCACTCAGAAATCACTCGTGGTGGTGTCGGGGGAACCATATAGAACGCCAGGAATCGAACCAGGATCATCTGTGTGCAAAGCAAGCGCCTTACCCATTGTACTCTCCAGCCCTGCTTGTCTCTTTCTGAAGCATGAATCCTAATCCTGCCGAAGTTTGAGGGGAGGGTGGAGACTCCTGATTTTTTTTGGGTAAGGACAGAGTTTTGGAAGTCTGCTGCTCTGATCTGTTAGACAGCACAGCTTGCCATAGGTTTCCAAACCAACTCTCAGAGACTTTCCAGTGATAGTTCTAAATCAACTGGAGATGGTTAGTTATAAGAGTTTCTCTGCAATGAATAGTGGAAGTAAGTACAATTTCCTATCTTCTTGGAGTTCTTTAAATGGACACGTTCTTTAGCCTTTGGTCTGTTCTCAGTTACATTGATGGCAGGTGTTAATTAAGTCAGATTTTAAAAATACCGTATATGCATTAAATACAAGTGAAAAATACATATGAATACATATGAAAAATTCTCATATGAAAAGAGGTTATAAGTCTTGCTAGAAAAGATTTTCTTGTTAAGTTTTACTATACAGATTACCAGAATGAATTAAATGCCTTTAGTTTTAAAATGTATTTAGGGGGCTAGGGCAATAGTAAGAGCGGGTAGGGTACTTGCCTTGCATGCGGCCCACCTGGGTTCTATCCCAACATTCCATATGGACTCCCTGAGTCCTGCCTGGAGAGATTAGTGAGTGCAGAGCCAGGAGTAACCCATGAGCATTGCCGGATATGACCCCAAGACAAAAAATATACTTAAGATAATACTTTCAAATCACTTAACATTCCTTAAAAGTAAAACTTTTAAAAAGTGAGTTAAAAATCGCCTTTATGAAGATTCCTGCCCTCAATATTATCCTCTTTGTGCCTATGGTCTAGGCAGGTAGTAAATGTGTCAGTGTGTGGCTGAGTCACAGATGTTTGCATGTTACAGCTGTCCTTATCCAGGTTACCGCAGAGAGACTGTGACTCTTAAATATCAGAACCTTAAGTTGCGCCTCAAATCATGATGGATTAACATTTATGTGAAAATGCCTCCCACAGCCTGAGATGGCAGGAGGTGCTTGCTAAATAGAGCAGCAATATTATTCCTAAGGACTTTAGAATAGGCATTGACCAAGGTGGGACCTGTGCATGCCACCATATCCTGCTCCCAGGAATTGGTGATAGGCTATTTTATTTCTCATATGTAGATCCAGTGTTTATTTTTGTCTTCAAAGTTTTGATGTTTAAGATATAGTCTTATAGTTCTGAGATTGCGGAACCCAGTCAGGTATTGCCTTTCTAGTAACATTACATTAGAACCTTACCCACTCATTTACATGTTGTTTGTCTTGCTTTAGTGCTGCAAAAAATGAAGTTGGATAGTTGAAGCAGACCGTGTGTAATCCACAGAACCAAAAATATTTACTAGCTGCCTCTATAGTCAAGGTTTGCCAACCCTTGTTGCAATTTTTGAGACAGAATTCCACTGAAGAAAATAAAGTCTTAAAATATCATTGTCATAAAATATCATTGTCACAGCAAATATCTGTGAGAGGCCTCATATGAACCTGGAAAATAGTTCTTTTGATAGTTAAACAATAAAATTATATATAATATATTATATGATATATTATATATTATATTATATGTTATATATATATTATATATTATATGTATGTATATATATTAGGCGAAGTGAGCATGGTCCTCTCTTAGAGACGGCTAGGGCCCGGCGATAGTACAGTTAGTGCATGCATCTCCCCTGGTGCCCTCTAGCACCAGATATGGATGGCTCCTTACATTGCCGGAGTGATCCTGGACCACAGAGCCAGGAGTAAGCCCCCTGAGTACCACTCAGGCCAGGAATAAGCCCAAATCCTTCTGTCCAAATTTAAATTAGGTCAAAGATTAAACTTACAGTAGCTTTTAGGTGTTCAAATGAAAGGAACATCTTCCACTTGAAGTCAGAGGCTAGAAATGAAGGCAGATTGAAAGCCAACGTAGACCAAAAAAGTCAGCCAGTCATTCAGTAGAAAATTTCTTTTGGGGCTTGGAGAGCTAGTATAGCTGGTAGGTGCTTGCATTGCCCAAGGCCAACACAGGTTTGATCCTTAACATCCCATCTGGTCCTCCATGCACCACCAGGAGTGATTCCTCAGTACAGGGCCAGGATAACCCCAGAACATTGTTGTTGTGGCCCAAACAGCAAAAAAAATTCTTTTGACCACACCTGGCGATTGTGGGGAGGGTCATAAACATTTTGATGGTAGAAGTGTGCAGTAACTTTGAACATCCATACAAGAGACTCGAACACTGTTGTAATAACCCTATTACATTATCCATCATTTAAAAGTGTAGATTCTTCTTTCAAAATATCACTGCTCACTGATAATGTGCCTGATCCATGAATAAGGGGTGTGCTTCCATTTCCTTTTGTCTTTTATTTCTTTAGTAGTGATCTATAGTTTCATTGTTTGAAGTCTTCCACCTCTTTCGTTAAGCTGATTTCCAGGTGCTTGATATTTTTGAGGCATAATAATGAACGGTATGTTTCTTTCCAAAGTTTATTTTATTAAAATAAAATTATTATGACTTACAAAGATATTCATAGTTGGGTTTTTGACATGCAATGTCCCATCACCTAATCCAGCAACTAGTGTCAGCTTTCCTCCGCCAGTGTTCCCAGGTTCTGTCTCCAACCCCTGCCCCAACCCAGGTGGCCATCTTGACAGAAATCTGTTACGTGTGATGATTAAAGTTTGCGCTTTCAGAATTTCAGTGTTGCTGACTCTGGTGTTGATATTTAGCTCAGCTCAGCCAACCTGTAACACCACTGATGGACCTGAATCCCCTTGATCTCTGCCCCGGTTGGTTCTCATCTGAGTGCTGTTTTTTCCTCTTCAATTTCATTGTTTGCATATAGAACTGCCATTGATTTCTGTGTGTTGATTTTGTAGCCTGTCACTTTACTGTATGATAATGTTATTGTATATTTTCATAGGCTATAATATGCTGTAAACATAACTTTTATATGCACCAGGAAACAGCCTTGCACCTTGATTTATTGCAGTATGTATTTAATTGTGTTTGTTTGGACTTAAATCTACACAAATGCAAGTTGTGCCTAAATTTTTTTTTCTTTCCTTTTCAGCCATATATTGTTCCTATACACATTATTTCACCAATGTACATTTTCCACCATCAGTGTCCCCAGTTTCCCCCTCAATACCGTCCCCACCTATCCCCACCCCAGCCTGCCTCTTTGGCAGGCACTTTTATTCTTCTCTCTCTCTCTCTCTCTTTTCTTCTGAGCATTGTGGTTTGCAGTAGAGGTACTGAGAAGTTATCATGTCTATCCTGTTACCTACTATCAGCACTCAGTTACTGTCCAGAGTGGTTGTTTCTAACTATCATTGTTATACTAGTCCCTTCTCTAACCTAAATACCCTCCCCTTGCCCTTCCACTTGTGACAAGTTTACAGTCCGTGGACCTTGTTTTTACTGTCCATGAATATTAGTCTCATATTGCACATTTTTGTATCCCACAGATAAGTGCAGTCACTCTATGTCTGTCTCACTCCTTGTGACTCATTTCACTCAGTAGGATATTCTCCATGTCCTTCCGTTTATAAGCAGATTTGATGGTTTTGTTTTTCCCTGGTGGCTGCATAGTATTTAATTGTGTAGAGATACCATAGTTTCTTTATCCAGTCATATATTCTTGGGCATTCATGAGCTTCCATATGACCCAGCAATACCACTTCTGGGAATAGACCCTGGGGGCCCAAAAACACAGTAGAAACACCATCTACACTTCTACGTTAATTGTAGCCCTGTTCACAATAGCCAGAATCTTTCCTTTAATCTTTCTTGCTTGCTTGTTTGCTTGCTATTCTTGATTCCTTTCTCTCTTTCTCTGCCTTACATCTAGCAGTGCTCAGAGATTACCCTAGTTCTCTGCTCCAGGGTCACTCCTGGTGGTGCTTGGGAAACACGTGGTGCCAGGGATCAAACCAGGGTCAATCGCATACAAGGCTATTGCCTTAATCCACACTCTCTCTGACTCTTTTTTTTTTTTTTGCTTTTTTGGGTCACACTCGGCAATGCTCAGGGGTTTCTCCTGGCTCTGCACTCAGGATTTACTCCTGGCGGTATTCAGGGGGACCATATGGGATGCCAGGGATCAAACCCGGCCGGGGCATGGGCGGCGCGTGCAAGGCAACGCCCTACCCGCTGGGCTATCACTCCAGCCCCCTGACTCTTTTTTAAACAGTTGCTCCAATTGATTTTTAGTTTTAGTAGAGTTTGGGAACCCTGAATTAGACTACTCCTTGCCTAACTAAAATAGGATCCATTGGCTCCAAGAAAAAAAAATAAGGTAAAACGTATGTGGCAAATGGTTACTTAGTAGGAAACTAACATTATCTAGAAGAAAACGAACATTATCTATGATACTGTGTAGAGGAAGTCCAGATGTATGAAAGAGTCAATTCTTTTTTTTTTGGGGGGTAGTGAAACACCTAGCAGTGCTCAGGGCTTATTCCTGTTTCCGCCTTCAGGGGGTCACTCCTGGTGGCACTTTAGGACATTTATGCAGTGGCAGGAATTGGTCCTGGGTCAGCTTCATGCAAGGCAAGTTCCCTCCCCTGCCTGCTTTACTGTCTCTTCAGTTTGGACAAACCTGGTCCCATTAAGCATTTTTGTTATATAATTATCTATTTGCTCTGATTTCGTGCTCATGATTCAAGCATGGATGTATTTGACCTTGGCAGAACAAAAAGAAATTGTCATTGTAAGTGTATAAGTTAATGGATATTAGAATATTTACTTGCTGTGCAGCCATCAGTCTTGAATTTCTGAACATTTTATTACATCAAAAAGAAATCCCAGAGACTAGTGATATAGCTCAGCAGTAGAACACATGCCTTGCCTAATGAGATCTTGGGTTCAATTCCTGGTACTGCCAAAAAAAAAAAGAGAAAAGAAATCCCTTATTTCATCAGCATCACTTCTAATTTCCCTTTCTCCACCACCTGGACATCAATAATCTGCTTTCTCTCTATCAGTTTGCCCACTGTACATATTTTATATAAGTTGAATCACTCACTATTGAAGAGTTTCATTTCTGTAGTCAGTTAGTAATGGATGTCGGCTGTGAACTTCTGAAGTGTCAAGTGAATTTGTTCATCCTGAGACTTCCTGGATTTAGTCAGTATTTACACGGAATGGTCAAGTTTGAACTGGGACGTCGTTAACATATCAAGTATAGTCTGCTCAGTGAGGGGCCTGCTGTCTGCCTTTTGGCCTGTGGGGGGCCTCAAGATACCCTCTTTTCATCTACTCAAGGTGGTTTAGTTGGGAATAATAATTGTTGTTTCTGAAATCCTTGCTCTGTGACACACACTGAGATTGAAGTCTTTGTGTTTAATTTTTATAGCATCTCTGAAATTGCACTATCTTTTTAAAAATTTTATTATATCACCATGAGATAGACAATTACAAAGCTGTTCATGAGTGGATTTCAGTCATACAATGTTGCAGCACCATCCTTCCACCAGTGCACATTTCCCACTACCAGTGTCCCCAGTTTCCCCCCCCACCCCCACCCTCACATGCCTCTATGGCAGGTGCTTTTCTTCTCTCTCTCTCTCCTTTTGTACATTGTGCTTTGCAATACATACACTGAGGATCATGCATATCCCTTTATCTACTTTGAATACTCAGTTCTAGTTTAGCATTACCATTTCCAACTATTATTGGCAGACTGATCCTTTCTCTATCTTACCTAACCTCTGCCGTCCACACATCTATGGTAGATTCCAAACCTTGACAGGTCCTCCTCGACCCTGTTTTGCCTAGTCTTGGATATTAGTCACATTTTATATAATATATATTATATATTATTCCACAAATGAAGCAGTCATTCTATGTCTGTCCTTTTCCTTCTTACTAATTTCACTCAGCATGATAATTTCCATGTCATCCATTTGTAGGCAAATTCCATGACTTCATTTCTTTCCTAACAGCTGCGTAGTATTCCATTGTGTAGTTGTGCCATAGTTTCCTTATCCAGTCTTCTGTTCTCAAAAACTCAGGTTGTTTCCAGATTCTGGCTACTGTGAATAGTGCTGCAATGAATATAGAAGTGCAAATGGTGTCTCTGCTGTGTGTTTTTGAGCCCCCAGGGTACATTCCCAGGAGTAGTATTGCTGGGTCAAAGGGGAGCTCAATTTCTAGTTTTTTGAGGAATGTTCATATTTTTTCCAAAAAGATTGGACCAGGTGATATTGCAAACAATAGTGAATGAGTGTCCTTTCTCCCCATATCCGTGCCTGCACTGGTTGTTCTTGCTCTTTTGGATGTGAATTGCCACTATGTTACCAAAAAGGAAAATTGTATCTGTCTACCGCAAAATTAGGAATTAATATTATGTGATTTTATTCAGAAGTTCAATGAATGTTTATTGAATGTGTTCTATATTGCTTAATCTGTGCTTGGGCTCTGATTATAAAGTGGTGAATCGGTTGGACAGCTCCCTTATCTTTCTGAAAGGATAAACATAAAACAAATAGATGAGGGGGAAATTACCAGAAAAATAAACTTAACATCTCGGGGTTTCATGTTGTCACATAGGCAACAGGGAAGACGATGATGATTTTTAAGCAATACAGTGTCACAAGCAGATTGTTTAAATCCCCCTGCAAAGTGATTTTTAATTATTATTATTATTATTTTATTATTTTTTGATTTTTTTATTTTACCACCATGAGAACAACATTACAAAGATGTTCATAATTGGGTCTCAGTCATATATTGTTCCAGCACCCATCCCTTCACCAATGCCCTGTTTCCACCACCAATGTCCCCACACCCCCCTCCCTAGCTCCAGAGCAGGCATTTCTTCCTTCGCTCCCTTTCTCTCTGCCTCTCTCCGTCTCTCCTTCATCTTCCCCAATCCTTATCATACCATGTGATATATAGAATTACAATGATGTTCATAATTGGGTCTCTACAATACAGTGTTCCAGAACCCATCCCTCCACCAGTGCCAATTCCCACCACCCAATTCCCAAACATACTCACCCAAACCCTGCCTGCCCCCACTGCAGGCACATTTTTTTTTCTTCTATCTCTTTGTCTATGTCCCTGTATTTCCCAATCTCTCTTCTGTTACACTTTATGGCTTGTCCTATGGATACTAATAATGTATGATGTATCTATCTGATTATTTAATAGTGAGTTCTGGTGTGACATCATAATTCCTCATTCCCCATAACCTCTCCAGTTTGATGCAAATAGAATGATCGTTGAAGTGTACAAGTGAGAAAGATCCTGAAAGGACCTGATGCTAAAATACGTTGAGTCAAAGATTAAACCACAGCGGCAGAGCCGCCGCGAGCCTGCGCAGCCTTGGATCTGGAGTCTCTGTCTTGCAGTGGTTGGCTGTGGTGGCTGGAGCTCAGGGCCACACCCACTGGGCCCCGAGGCTGGGGAATGAGTGGAGGCCCTCAATCCTTGCTCGAGTCCAGCAGGCACGGCAGCCTGCATGGCGAGCACGCCCTAGGAGCTATGTAGGACACGACCAGGCACTGGCCGAGCCTTTTATGCAAAGTGATTTTTAAGGGAATAAGTGGAGTAACAAAGAGGCCAGTAAGTGGATTGTCAACACCTGCTAAGGTGAAAATGATAATGGCTTGGTCTGAAATAGAAAGGATGGATTTTAGAAGTATTGCTAACTGTCTGTCACTGTCACTGTCTTCCCGTGGTTCATCGATTTGCTCTAGTGGGCGCCAATAACATCTCCATACGTCCTGTGGCATGCAAGTGTAGCCCAAGGGCAACTGCTTGCTCCAGGGACAGGAAGAGCCTCAAACCATTTTTCAGATCATGGAATTGAGGTCCATAATTGTTACTAGTTCTTGGCATAACAAATAATTGTTATGCCATTGATAATATAGCTGGAAATAGGATAGTAGATTGAATGGGAAAGTGAGGCAAAGGAAGATATGTAAAATGATTATCATGGGCTAGAGAGATGCTACAGCCTCTAAGGCTCCTTGCACGTACCAGACCCAGGTTTAAGCTTGGCACAACATTTGGTTTCCTGTGCCTTACCAGAAGTGCCCCCTGTGTACAGAGCCAGGAGTAAGCTCTGACCATTACTGAGTGTGGCCCCAACACCCAAGCAGAGGTTATCACATCCAGAAATGAGCAGGTGTAGTTATGGATACACATTTGTATTGATGAAGCATCTTAGGGAGCAGGTTTTTAGGATATGTTTCTACTTTTAGTTTCAGACTTTTAAAAACATAAAGGAATACATTTTGAAGATTCTGTGACTCATAAGCAGCCCAGCAGATATTGAAACTACCAAGAATAATCTAAAGAACAGACACAGAAAGAGTGACAAGAGATAAAGAAGGCAATGTGTTAAAGGAGATTAAATTGGTTTCATTTGGTTTTGTATTGGTTTTTGTTAGGGGTGTTTGTTTTTAGTTCACATGTTGACTGTGCTCAGCGCTCACTCATGAGGCTCCACTCCAAGTCACTCTTGGTGGGGTTCGGGGGCTAAGGTGGTGCTAGGGATCAAATCAGGGTTAACAAAATTTAGGGCAAGCACCTTACTACCCACTCTGGCTCCTGGTTTTATTTATTTTGAACTTTGAATAAATATTTAATTTTGCTTATATTTATGTGTACTTCTTACAGTAGTACCAAGATTACTGTTTTATACTGTGTTGCTGTTAATACTGTGCCCATCACACGTGCCATAGTCTGAGCTTCCTTCCCATCCCCCACACTAAGAACCTGGGATCACAATTTTATTGACCCTGTCTCAGGGTAGTTTTCCATGTGAAGATTGTCTAGTACCTTTCCTTGTTTATCGATATGCATCATAGGAATGAGATCATTAGTATTTGTCTTTCCTATGACTCATTCACTTGGTACAACTTCCTCTAGTTCTGTCAAAGTTGCAACAAACTGCAAGGTTTTATCTTTTCTCACAGCTTAGTATAAAAATGGTTTTAATATCACATGGTGGAGCAGCTGAACCTCCACAGTGTTTATCAATGACCATCAATTTACAAAGGCATGTATAAGAGGTCAGAGACAGGGCAACACTAGATTCAGGTAGCCAGGAGTGATGGTCTAAAAAGTCAGGACAAGGATTCATTGAGACATATTTTTTTGCTAGCATGTTATATTTATAAAATAAGGTTCTCTCAAAAAGAGCGTTCACTAATCTACTGAAAATTCCTGGTACACCTTCTGGCTGAAAACTCCAGGGGTTCTCAGAGTCGGGTGGGCGACCTCCTCCTACCCCCTGTACTTCCAGAAGCCCCAGAGACACGCCCATATCCCACTGCCACTGCATCTCCTCAGCCATGTAAGCTCATCTACTGGCTTTGTTCCTGAGACACACAAACAGAATTCAAAAAAGAGATCACCTAGCTGCAAAAGTTTCTCAGATAGCCATTCCCAGCTGAGAACCTCCGGCCATTCTCGGAGGTGCCAGCCCAACCCAAACAAAGCCTTGACGCCACCCAAAAGCTGCTGCCCAGTTAAAAATTTAACTCCAGTCAGACTGCCCAGTTAAATCTCTGGATTTTCTGTAGAGACATCGCCAAACTCCTAGAACACTGACATCCCAGTATAGCACACCAGATTGTATGGAATGTACCACAGGAGTCAATCTCAACTAACAAAAACATTAACACAGAAGACTTGCAACAACAGCTTAGTAAACCCTCAGATTTAATGTCCCCATGGTAAGATACAAGTCTAGCAAATTTTCTTCTATGGGAACATTTTTTGATCGGTCTTGTTATCCATTTAGTGGTAGCAAGCATTATAAAATAAATTGTATGTGTCTGCTATGGGGTAGGCTTGAGGGGTGGTTGGGGAAACGGAGACAGTGGTGGAGGGAAGGTGACCGTGGTGGTATATTGATGTTGGAATATCGAGGGCCCAAAGTAAATCATCGTGAACAACCTGGAAAACCATGATATTTAAATAAAGTTGGGGGGGAAAGAGGCTTCAACTATCAGGGAGATGGGGCCCCTGTCAGAGATGTTGCTCTGTCAGTCCTCATCAGGGCTCAGTGGAGACCAGTGACATCACAAAGTCTGAGTTGTCACAGAGGCATCTAGCTTCATGACCCATGAGGACTGGAGCATGCTTTAGGGGTGGGGGGCATATAGCAGGCAGGAATAAACACTGGTGACTGCAGGGAGCCTGGGCAGCAGGAAAATCAAGCTTTTGCCAGACTTAGTGAAACGTTCCCAACTCCTTCTGCCATAAGAAGCAAGTTCGTTCCTGTTCTAGAACATCCAAGTCGTGCCTCTCACCATCAGCATCATGCAGAAAGAAAATGATGGCCCATATGTCAGTGCAGCCATGCCTGCTTTCCTTGAAGAGGTGCTTGATTCTGTGGTAGCGAGCATCCTGGAAGCCGTCACCAAGGACATCTGTAATCGCTGCAGTGAACAGAGCAACGTGATGGACAAGGATCGGAATATCAACTGTGACTTTCCGGATACCAGCACCCACTCTCATATGCCTAAGCTCAGAAAGAAGTGAATACCGATCACCCAGTGTCTGCCAGGGCGACATCTGGGGTACCAAACTGCCCATGGATGAGGGGGTCCTGCCCTTCTGCTCTTGGCACGTTCTTAAGTGATAAAAGTCATGTGCATGCCTCTGTGACTCATCTTCGTTTCTGCCATTTTTAATTTTGTAAGACATTTGAGACAAAAATATCTTAGGAGGGAGGGTAGAAGGGTGTTCAGTGTACAATGATTGAGTGGGTTGTTTTAAGGACAGGTTTTAATTTTTCTATTTTTATAAAATGTTTTATTATCCGACCGTGAGATATGCAATTACAAAGATGTTCATGTTTGGGTTTCGGTGATACAGTGTTCCAGCATGCATCCCCCATCAGTGCCCATCTCCCACCACCAATAACCCCAATTCCCCTCCGCTAGCCTGCCTCTTTGGCAGGTTCTTTACCTCTCTCTCTCTCTCTCTCTCTCTCTCTTTCTCTTACATTGTGGATGCAATATACACATTTAGAGGTTATCTGGTGTATCTTTTTTCCCTATATTCAATGCTCAGTTCTAGGCTGGTATTATCATTTTTGACGATTATTAGCACCTGTTCCCTTCTCTGTCTTACCTAACTGCTGACTCCCACACGCTTGTGGTAGATTCCACCTTTGACAAAACCTCCTGATTCATGTTTTGCCTGACCTTGGATATTGGTATCATAATATATATGTAAATATATATATGCATATATATTTATGTCATGCAAATAAATGCAGTCATTCTATATCTGTCTTTTTCTTCTGGCTAATTTCACCAAAATGAGCCTCTCCATGTCCATCCATTTATAGGCAAAATTTCATAACTTCATTTTTCCTAACAGCTGCATAGTATTCCATTGTGTAGATGTACCAAAGTCTTCTTTATCCAGTCATCAGTTCTCGGGCACTCTGGTTGTTTCCAGATTCTGGCTATTGTGAATAGTGCTGCTATGAAGATAAAAGTGCGGATGGTGTTGCTGCTGTGTGTTTTCAGCTTCCCAGGGTACATTCCCAGAAGTGGTATGGCTGGCTCAAATGGGAGTTCAATTTCTAGTCTTTGGAGGAATCTTCATATTGTTTTCCATAAAGGCTGTACCAGGCGACATCCCCACCAACAATAGATGAGAGTCCCTTTCTTCCCGCATCCACGCCAGCATTTGTTGTCCTTGCCCTTTTGGATATGTGCCAGCCTCTAGTGGGGTGCCATTTTGATTTGCATCTCTCTGATGATTAATGATGATGAGCATTTTTTCATATGCCTTTTGGCAATTCAAATTTCTTCCTTGTCAAAGTTTCTGTTCATTTCTTCTCCCCATTTTTTATGGGATTGGCTATTTTCTTCTTGTAAAGTTTTACCAGTGCTTGATATACCCCTGGATATTAACCCCTTATCAAATAGGTATTGGGTGAATATTCTTTCCCCACTCTGTGAACTGTCTTTGTATCTCGGTCACTGTTTCTTTTGAGGTGCAGAAGCTTTTTAGTTTCATGTAGTCCCTTATGTTTATCTTTTCTTTCATTTGCTTTGTTAGTGGTGTTTCATCTTTGAAGATGCCTTTAGCATCAATGTCAAGGAGGGTTTTTCCTATATTTTCTTGGATGTACTTTATTGTTTCAGGCTTTATATTGAGATCTTTAATCCATTTTGATCTGAGTTTTGTGCATGGTATTGACAGAGGTCCAAATTCATTTTTTTTGCATATAGCTGTCCAGTTCTCCCAGCACCACTTGTTGAAGGGGGCTTTCCTTGCTTCATTTGGTATTTTTTGTGCCTTTATCAAAGATTAAGTGGTCATGTATTTTAGGATGGCTGTCAGGATACTCAACTCTATTCCATAGATCCACAGGTCTGTTTTTATTCCAATATTATGCTGTTTTAACTACTACTGCTTTGTAGTAGTTTGAAGTTTGTAAGGGTGGATGCCTCCCATCTTCTTTTTCCCCAAGGATTGCTTTAGCTATTCTTGGGGGTTTATTGTTCCATACAAATTTCAGGAGTGTTTGGTCAATTTCTTTGAATAATGCCATGGGCATCCTTGTGGGGATGGCATTGAATCTGTATAAAGCTCTAGAGAGTAGTTACTTCTCCCAATCCATGAGCAGGGAATGTGTTTCCATTTCCTCATGTTCTCTTTTATTTCTTGAAGCAGCGTGTTGTAGTTTTCTTTGTACAGGAAGGACAGTTTTTTAATAGTGATTATGATTGGACTCCCTAATGGGGAGTAACTGGCTTAGGGGGTGAAGGGTTAATTCCTACTTGACTCCAAGCAAATCAGGATTCTGGGGCCTGTAGTTTGGTGGAACTTCCCAGGCATACTGGAATCCCAGCATGTTGATGATAACTGGATGAAGCTCAGGCCATGACCACGGTGCCAAAGACTTTATCCCTGGTTGGGGAGGAGAGAAGACAGGGTTAATGGGAATGGGTGTACGTGGAGAGGTGCCAGAGAGTAGTTTTCATGAGCTTACTGGGACAAGGGGATTCAATGAAGACTGATAACAGAGAAGCCATAAAAGCCCGAAGGATTTTTGGCTCCATGTATTCTGCAACGTTCCTTAAAAGTATTTCTTGAGTAATGGAAAGGTGGTATCAATTGAGAGAACAGTACCAGAACTGCTGGAAAAGTAGGACGTTAGAGTGACTTATTACTCTGCTAGAAAGTTATTTAAAAGGCAGTGAATATCTAACGGGCAGTAACTTGCTAACTTGGGAGTGTCTTAAATTAAAATTTACAGATGATGCTGATAAGTAGACCCCTCAAACGTGGTATGAATTTGGACATCGATTTGGGTCAGTTTCTCTCAAATGTGGTATGAATTTGGGCAGTTAGTTGGGTCAGTTTGAGACACTATCTGGTCTCAGCACCTGTGACACTAAAACCTCCCTGGTTTTGGAGAAAACCACCAAGAACCCCCACCCAAGAAGAGGCCTTCCTGTAAAGTGTTTCTGCAAAGAACTCTGAGCCTGCCTGCGTGTGTACCTGTCTCCCGAGATTCACTCCAGTGACTCAGACTCCTCCCCACTCTTAGTGCTCATTCAACTCTGTGCTTGCTCATTGTTGTAATGTGGGTTCCCCCAACTAAAATCACATCATTTTTTTTGATTGAGCAATGTTTATTTTACCATCAGCAAACTAGAACATCAGTGTAGGGAAGCAAGTCTATTTATCATTATAGCATCCATTTTATATGTACAGGCACTGTATCACGTTATTATTAACAATAACTTGATAATGGGATTTTAGTTAGCACTGATATTTTTTTTCCTTTGGGTCACACCCGGCGACGCTTAGGGGTTACTCCTGGCTCTTTTCTCAGGAATTACTCTTGACTGTGCTCGGGGACCATACAGGATGCAAGGGATTGAACCCCGGTCGGCCGCATGCAAGGCAAACACCCTACTGGCTGTGCTATCGTTCCGGTCCCCAGCACTGATGACACAGGTCATTAGCTGTATAAAAATGTATGTGTGTGTATGAGTTACTCTCTGATTTATAGCAGGAAACTCAAGTAGTTCTTAATGATTGCTGAATATTATTGGACTTATTTATGGAGGTATGACTTTCTAAACATAATTATAAATTTCATCCCTCAGATGACAGTTTTCTGTGGCTAAACAAATGCTTTAAGATGCATGAGTATATTTTATATAAATTATATCCCAAGAGAGGAACTTAGAAAGCATATGTGACTCATATAAATACTTTCATGTGCTGTACTAAGTAAAAATATATGGTTGTCACATTAAGTGTTTTTAAAAAAATCTGTCCTTAAGAATATTAACATTTGAAGGGCTGAAGCAATAGTAAAGCTGGTCTGGTGCTTCCCTTGCACACAGCAAACCAGGGTCCATCCCAAGTACCACATACTGTCCCTGCAAACCCTTCCAGGAGTGATCTCTGAGTGCAGAGCCAGGAGAAAGCCCTGAACACAGAAGGGTGTGGCGCAGAAACAAAAAGTTTGAGACTGGAGATATATTACAGTGGCTAGGGTGCTTTTCCTGCGTGTGGCCAACCAGGGTTCAAATAGAGCATCCCGTATGGTCCGTCAAGAGTATTTCCGAGCCAGGAGTAATCCCTGAGCATTACTGGATGTCACCCAACCCCCACCCACAGAAAAAGATGTCATCATTTAATTTGATTTCTTCCCTGTTTATCTTGTGCTTGGTGGACCCTCAGCTGCCACTTAGCATATCATTGAAGACAGACTGATCAGGGGACAACTGCCAACGTCATGAATAGGATCAGAGAACCTGGTTCTCTATCCCAGATCCTGGCCTGGCCATGTGGTCTTGGGCCTTTATCTCTAATATTATTATTAATATTATTATTATATTACTATTAATTTTATCGAGTGACCATACAGCTAGAAGGCTGTTCATGATCGTGTCAGTCAAACAATGTTCCAACACCCATCCCGCCAGCAGTGCACATTTCCCACCACCAGGATGCCCCTTTACCCTCCTGCTACCTCCCACCCACTGTCCCTTGTATTTGAGTATCAGTTTCCTCTTGTGTAAAGGGAGTCATAAGAATTCCCCTGTTCCTCATTTTCTCAAAGATTAAATCGGATGTGTTTGTGAATTGGTTTGAATAAGAGTGCCTGGCCCAGAGAACACTCTTTCTAATAGGTCTTTCTAAATCGCTTCCCACACAGACCTGATCAGTGCTTAGGTGTGCTTCCTCAGTTACCACTGCGCCTGTTGTCATTACTGGATGCTTGGGCTGTTGGCTGACTGTGAAAGCCACAAAAACCACAGACTGTTAAGTCTTTTGGAGTGGTGGAGAAAGAAATTTTTTCAAGGATACATCCATAAACCTTCCCTCCGTCTATGATCCTCTTTTGCCTGGTGACTTGCCTGCTCTTTGTCTCCTTCCATGTACTAACATTGATGGAGCTGCTATACCCACTGGCCTAGTCACAGCATCCTGGGTAGCACTTTCAGGTGCTTAGAGTTTGATAAAATATGTACTTGTATTAATCCAATCCAAAACAAAGAACTTCTTGACGCTTAATGCTCATTAAACCAAATATTTTCAGAGACCCCATTGTCACCATCACAAATTTGTATTTCATTTTAGCAGCTATGAAAGCCCTCTTAGTCTTTGTCAAGTTCCTGTCTTACTCTGTTCATTTGAGCAGCAGACAGCTGCAGGGGCAGAGCCAGCTCCGTCTGCTGCTCACATGAGCGCACCAGCATTGCAGCCCTGTCCTAAGGAGCATCTTTATGTCCTGTTTCTCCTATTCCAGTGTCTTTCAGCCAGTCATTCCTGGGAGGTCGGGGGCAATGCCAGGGACATACTCTGTTTAACTGTTAATTTTGGTTTAGGACATGACTTATAGAACTAAACACAGTGTCTTGGATACTTCGCCAGAATACACACCTGAAGCATTCATCACAAGTCAGAGAAGTGTGTGATAAAAGGTGACTTAGCAAGTTTTCATTATTTAAAAAAACCTACAAAGCCTGACCCTGTAGGGAACCTGGTCCCTACAGGGTCAGGCTTTGTAAGTTCTTTAAGGTTTTGAGTGTGAGTGTGGAGATTGAGTGTGAGTGAACTCCTATTGACAAGCCATCTACAGAGTTATACTCCCATTCATTTAAGAGTTATGCGTAGGGCCAGAGCAATGGTAGAGTGGGTAGGGGTTTTTGCCTTGAATACAGCAGATCCAGAACCCCATATGGTCTCCTGAGCCTGTCAAGAGTGATCCCTGAGTGCTGGAACACTATGACCGAAACCCAAGCATGAACATCTTTGTAATTGTATATCTTTGTAATTGTATATCTCATGGTGGTATAATAAAATATTTTAAAAAATTAAAAAAAAACAAATAAATAAAATGCAAATAGAAATCTTAAATGCAAATAGAAATCTCAAGTGATTCCTGAGCGCAGAGCCGGGAGTAAGCCCGAGCACTCTCAGGTGTGATGTCCCCTCCCTCAAAAATGTGCTGCTTTAATTGTGCAGGAAGTGTGGGGATCTAATTGGCCCCCATCAGTCTGAAAGTAGCACCGGGCAGATCCCCTTTCTATATGTACACAGGTACCTGCCCTTTGTGGCGGAAAGCAGGAGAGTCACTGTCTTCAGGGAAAGTGTTGCTCACCCATACTTGGCCCTCTGTACCTTTCTAAAAAGTGCTGGGAAAGGCTAAGGAGGGCTTTGCTCTAACTCAGACCCTCACAAAGGACGCTATTGAGAACTAGTGCCCTGTGGGTATGGGAATACTAACCAGAGTGAAAAGGGAAAGGGGTTAGCCAGGAGGTAGGATGTGGCTGAGTAGGTGTTCCTGAGTAGGCCAGGGTCCGACCCAAACACAGGGCCTGACAGACACAACAGAAAACACCACTAATTAGATAAGATGAGTCCAAGAGTGAAGAAACTGGGTTCTAGAGCCTGAGAGAGAACTTGCATGGCCAGGCTTGGTCTTGGCATGACTCCAAGGCCTGGACAGTGAGCTGAGTCCCCCTCTGAGAATATGGGCGTATTGAAGGCCCACACTTCTGTAGTCTCTCTGAAGAGTCTATAGAAAGTGGCAAGAGGAAGATTTCTTGACTATTTATGAAGCACATTTTCTACCACCATATCGATTTAAGGAGAGACCTTCTATTAGTCTCCAGTACATTGTTTCCTGAATCACAGATAGCAGTTGTTAGTTCATAGACCTAATCTGGATGGCAGATTTGTCAGCCATACATGGGTACCTTAAAATTAAGTTCATGACATTAAAAAATATCAAGTAAGGTAGAAATACAGATACTCTGCCATTAAGATTGGGCCTCTGCTTTGCTTTTTTCTTTTTTGAAACTCATGTCTGCCCAATTCATTGATACCTTAAGATAACTGGAGGTAGTAGAATTTTTTAATTCTCCCGCAAATTAATTCTAAGTCCACAGTATTCAGAAAGAACTGTCTTCCCATTTATCGGTGGACAACAGCACACTGCTTCTCAAACTGTCTTTGGTGTAGAACCAGTAATATGTTCTTGCTCTAATTCCTTGCAAACTGTTACAAAGTCCTAATATTGTAGATCACTGTAAATAACTCTTTTTTTTTTTGCTTTTTGGGTCACACCCGGCAATGCTCAGGGGTTACTCCTGGCTCTGCACTCAGGAATTACTCCTGGCGGTGCTCGGGGACCATATGGGATGCCGGGGATCGAACCGGGCCGGCATGGGGCGACCGCGTGCAAGGCAAACACCCTACCTGCTGGGCTATCGCCCGGCCCTGTAAATAACTCTTATTTGATTTGTCACTCAAATTCAATGCCACCAAAAATGGTGCATTCCCTGATCAATGAACGAACACACTCAAAAATTGGCACAAGGCTGGATTACTCTAAAAGATTTTAAGTGTAGATTCTCAATTTATATTCTTGCAGTTTACCAGTAATGAATAGTTGGTTAACCATTCTTTAAACTACAGTTCAAATATATTGGGATAATACATTTTTTCTTACTATGTTGCGAGTAATTTTTTTTAATTTTCGGATTGCATCCCATTGTTTTGTGCTTATTCCTGGCTCTGTGCTCAGGGATTACTGCTGGTGATGGTTAGTGTATGTGGTGCTGGAGACTGAACCATAGCTAGCCTCATGCAGGGCCGGAACCTTAACCCCTATGCTGTCTCTCCAGCCCACGGGTATGATTTTAAGTCTGTGTATCCTTGTTATTTTTTTTTTAATTTTTATTATACCACTGTGACATATACAATTACAAAGATGTTCATGTTTTCTTTTTTGTTTGTTTGTTTTGAATTTTTTTTATTATACCACTGTGAGATACACAATTACAAAGATGTTCATGTTTGGGTTTCAGTCATACAGTGTTCCAGTACCCATCCCTCCACCAGCGCCCATTTCAAACCACCAATGTCCCCTGATTCCTTCCCCCCCCCCCCAGCCTGCTTCTGTGGCAGGCACTTTACCTCTCTTCTCTCTCTCTCTCTCTCTCTCTCTCTTCCTTCTCTTACACATTGTGACTTGCAATACATACATTTAGAGGTTATCATGTATATCTCTTTGCTTACATTCAGTGCTCAGTTCTAGATTGGTATTGTCATTTCCAACAATTATTAGCACATGGTTCCTTTCTCTGTCTTACCTAACCTTTGGCTCCCACACACTTGCAGTAGATTCTACCCACTGACAAAATCAGAGATTTTTTGCCTGATGTTTTGCCTGGCCTTGGATATTGGTCTCATACTATTTTTTATATCCCACAAATAAATGCAGTCACTGAATCACTTGCAGTAGATTCCACCACTGACAAAATCAGAGATTTTTTGCCTGATGTTTTGCCTGGCCTTGGATATTGGTCTCATACTATTTTTTATATCCCACAAATAAATGCAGTCATTCTATATCTGTCCTTTTCCCTTTTGGCTAATTTTACTCAGCATGATCCTCTCCATGTCCATCCATTTATAGGCAAATTTTATAACTTCATTTTTCCTAACATCTCCATAGTATTTCATTGTGTAGATGTACTGCAGTTTCTTTATCCAGTTGTCTGTTCTCGGTCACTCTGGTTGTTTCCAGATTCTGGCTATTGTGAATAGTGTTGCTATGAACATAGAAGTGCAGATAGTGTTTCTGGTATGTGTTTTTGGTCTCCCAGGGTATATTCCCAAGAGTGATATGGTTGGATCAAATGGGAGCTCAATTTCTAGTTGTTGGAGGAATATCCTTATTGTTTTCCAAAATGGCTGTACCAGTTGACATTTCCACCAACAGTAGATGAGAGTCCCTTTTCTTATCGCATCCACACCAGCACTGGTTGTTCTTGCTCTTTTTGATATATGTCAGTCTCTGTGGTGTGAGATGGAACCTCATTGTTGTTTTGATTTGCATCTCCCTCATGATTAGTGATGGTGAACATTTTTTCATATGCTTTTTGGCCACTCAAATTTCTTCTTTTTGGAAGTTTCTGTTTATTTCTTCTCCCCATTTTTTTGATGGGGTTGGCTGTTTTCTTCGTGTAAAAGTTCTACCAGTGCCTGATATATTCTGGATATTAACCCCTTATCAGATGGGTATTGGGTGAAAATACTTTACCACTCTGTGGACTGTCTTTGTATCTTGGTCACTGTTTCTTTTGAGGTGCAGAAACTTTTTAGTTTCATGTAGTCCCATATGTTTAACTTTTGCTTCCAATTGCTTTATTAGTGGTGTTTCATCTTTGAACCCATTCACAATTGTGCCACAGAAAACCAAATATCTAGGAATTAGTTTAACTAAGAATATAAAGAGCCTGTACAAAGAAAACTATAAAACATGCTTCAAGAAATAAAAGAGGACACGAAAAAATGGAAAACACATTCCCTACTTATGGATTGGAAAAATTAATATTGTTAAAATGGTAATACTCCCTAGAGCTTTTTATACAGATTCAATATAGTCCCTATAAGGATACCCATGACATTCTTCAAGAAATTGACCAAACATTCCTGAAATTTTTTATGCAATAATAAATTCCTGCAGATAGCTAAAGCAATCCTTGGGAAAAGAGGATGGGAGGTATTACGTTTCCCAACTTCAAACTGTACTACAAAGCATTAGTAATTAAACAGCTTGGTTTTGAAGTAAAAACAGGCCTGTAGACCTATGGAATAGAGTTGAGTATCCTGACACCCATCCTCAAATACATGATCATTTAATCTTTGATAAAAGAGCAAAAAGTACAAAATGAAGCAAGAAAAGCCTCTTCAATAAGTGGTTCTGGGAAGACCCGACAGCTACGACTTTTTATTATTTTAATGTTTTTCATTCACAGTCCTTGAAAACAAAAGATTAGTCTCTCATTAGGGTGCTAAGGGAAAAAGTATCTCTGACCTTTTTCTGTTAAAGCAAAATCTTTGAAAGTAAGCCGGTGTAAGTGGAGGTATAGTCCTAGGATTGATTGATCGATATAACATTAGTTTAAAACACTGTCTTAGGAGTACCAAAGCATATCTCTTCAAAATAGATGTTACCACACCATAAGCACCACACTCCTCTGTACCCTCCTTAATTCTATTTCCTCTCCTTTTTCCTGTGCTGGTAACCACACTCTACAGTATGGTTTATTTATATCAATTTTTTTTATCTGTTCCCATACTCTACTTCTCTATATTCCACATATGAATGAAATAATGCAGTATTTTTTTTCCTTCTCACTTATCTCACTTTACAAGACACCCTGCCTTCCAAAAGGCGAGACTTCATGTTTTCATCTTTTCTTATAGCTGGGTAGTTTTTATTGTGTGTGTATGTGTGATAATTTCCTTATCTGCTGTTGGGTGATGGGTGGTTTCAGGATCTTGGCTAGTGGAAACAGGACTACAATGAACCTATATAGGTGTGCTTAAGATCTTTTCAAATATCTTTGTGTTTGGGGGTGATAAATGCCAAAGAATGAGATTTCTGGCTCATATGACAGTTCTGTTTTCACTTTGAGAAGTCTCCATACTGTTTTCTGTGAAGGTTTGGCCAGTTTTCATTATATCAACACTGTATGAGGGTTCTTATATCTCATATCCCCCCAATAGTTTTTGTTTTATTGTGTTTACTAACAATACTGATACAGGTCCTTCTCACAGGTTTGAGATGATGTTACCTTTTATTTGACATGTATTTTCCTGATAATAAATTATGAGCACTTTTAGGCTCATGATTGTGAACTATTGCCCTGTGTGTATCTTTTTGAGACGTGTTGATGTCACTGTTGAGGTCTGAGCCATTAGAGCATTCACTACAAAGATTGAGTAGAGCATCCACAAAGAAGACCCCACGAACCACTTGGTGAAGAGTTCAACTTTATTAGTTGGAACAGGGATATTTAAACTAGAGGAAAGTAGGTTGTGAACTCTGTGTCAGTCAGTCAGAGAGAGGGTTTGAGACAGGGGTGTGTCCTAATCAGGTAGGGTGTGAAAGGGGATTAAAATAGGTTATGTGCTTGTGTACAGGGTGTGTACTTAATGTATTTAGCTGCATCTTCCCTTTTCTGTTTCTTAAACTAAAATTGAGATGTTTGGCTAAACACAGAAATTTGAGACTGGCTAGATAATTCTGCTTATCTTCAGCAAGAGGAGGGAACCCCAGATGTGAGTTTATCAGCCAAGTGTTAGAAGCGGCTGTTATTTTGCAAGAAGTATCTATCAAGCTCTTCTACCCAACTTTTGATGTGGTTATTTTTGTCCCAGAATATGAATTATTTATATATAACAGTAACAATAACGAACCTCTTTCCCAAGGAATGGAGACGTTACTGGCACCCGCTCAAGCAAATCGATGAACAACGGAAGACAAGTGACAAAACAAGTGATATTTTGATAGCATTGCTTTATCAATATTTTTTTGGCTTTTTGGGCCACATACTGCAGTGCCCAGAGCTTACTCCTGGCTCTGTGCTCAGTGATCATTCCTGGTGAGTTCAGGGAGCATATGCAGTGCCAGGGGTTGAGCACGGGTTGCCATATGCAGAGCAAGGGCTCTACCTGCTGTACTGTCATTTTTTTCTTGAAGGAAGGGCTTTTGTTAAATACATCTGGAGAAAATGCATATACAAAAAATCGAGACATGAGAAAGCATATGTTCAACACTAATCATTGTACAAGAATTAGGATTGGGGATGGTGGAAAAATTAACCAAACATTTCTAAAACTTGGAATTTTGCAATTAAAATGAGCTGATAAAATCCCTATTAACACTTATTAAAAGTCATCATAAGTCTCTCTCTTCTGGGTGTTTTTTGTTTTGTTTTGTATTTTTCATTAAACGAGAGCCTCAGTTACTTGCTTTAG
>JAJIBD010020751.1:0-12190 GCA_021461705.1 Cryptotis parvus | reverse complement strand
CTCTTTGGCACCATTGCAGCTACATGGGAAGATGCCATCATTGATGACATGGACGAAAAAATACAACCGACTGATTAAGCACCTCCATGATTGTGTGAAGAAAAGGAGCTAGAGAAAGCAACAAAAAGAACACTTTTCTTCAAAAACTCGATCTCATTTGCCAACATGGCAAGGTGCAAGCTGCAGGCAACCAAATGCTAAAGTTCAAGCTCACAAAGCAGTACAGAAAAGCGATAAAGGGAAACCTCAAAGAGAAGAAGAGCAATACTGGCGATAAAGCAGAAGCAGGGAAAACATTTGCAATGCCTGCCTGTCCTTTGCCAACTATAAGACCAAGATGAGTGGCCTCTGGCGTCCTGATGAATCTATCATATCTACCAGAAAGGCATTGGAGATTACCCATGACTTCTACTTGGATCTCTTTGATAGCAATGTCCACCTGCCCATGTACCAAATTCCACAGGATGAATATGTCATTCCCAAAGTTCTCCCTTCTGAAATACGACATGACATTTCGTTGGTAAAGAATTGAACAGCACCTGGCCCAGACAAAGTAAGACCTAAATACCTAAAGAATTTGACATCAATACTCATCAATTCACTGGCTCAGCCCTTAACACGCTACCTGTCTTAATGCAAGGTGCCCTCCCAATGGAAAACCAGCAGGACAGTTCTACTGTTCAAGGAGGGAAGCATTGTTAAATATCACCCCATTTTGCCTGTTGTCCATCATCAACAAGCTGTTCCCTTGAGTCATCCTGAACAGGATTGGCAAACATTAGATGACAGACAACTGTGCAAGCAGGCTGGATTCCAAAAGGATTCAGTACAATCGACCATATCCAAATGGTAATCAAGCTCATTGAGGTTTGTAAGGCGCTTAAGATGCTGCTTTGTATCACGTTCATTTATTAAAAAGAAAGCCTTTAATTCTGCTGAGACTGAAGCGTCCATCGAAGCCCTAGGCAAACAGCACATTCAAACACAATACATCAAGAACCTTTGTGAGCTAAATTATGTGTTCACCACTAGGATCTCACCATTCTACAAGTGATCATTGATGTAAAAAGTGGGGTTCGGCAGGGTGATACTATTTCACAGCCACTTCAGTGCTATGCTCTAGAATGTTAGCGACAATTAGAATGGGAAGGAATAGGAGTGAAGATAGATGGTCTGCAACTACACAGCCTCCGCTTCACTGTTGGCATCATTCTAATAACACAAACATTAGCCTCGGAGCACAAATTCTGGCTGACTTCAACAGAGACGTGGAAAGATATGTCTACAGCTGAATCTCAACAAAACAAAGTTCATTAAAAACAAACTAGTTCCAGATGCCCCATTCACTCTCAATGGAACAAACATCTCTGAATGCAGCAGTTATGTGTACCTAGGTTGAGAATTCAACATGATGAACGGCCTAAAACCTGATCTGTGCAGGAGCAAGAGAGTGGCATGGAACGCCTTCAAGAGTATGGAAGAAATAGCTGAAAGGACGAAAGAACCTTAGGCTCTGGGCACATTTCTTCGACTCCACAGTTCTCCCTGCATTAACATACGCCTCAGAGACCTGGGCCTACCGAAAGCAGGATGAGAATGCTATTCAGGTCTCCCAAAGAGGAATTGATGGAGCTATGCTTGGAAAATCACGCTCACTCAAGTGAGAGAAGGAATCCAGAGTTCCAACCTCCATTGAAGTTTGAGAGTCAGGGATGCTGTCTCATTTGCCAAGGTGTTGAAAATCAGATGGTCTGGACATGTATTGCGATGTCAAGATGACCGCTGGACTAGAGTCGTTACTGACTGGATCCCTTGGGATGTCAAAGATTACGTGCCTGCCCACTTATAAGATGGTCAGACTTCTTCATCAAGAACCTGAATGAACGGTTTTAGGCTCTCTGTATTCCTGCAGCAAACTGATGCCATTGGCCTACACTGGCACATGATAGGGTCAAATGGAAACATTACTGTTGTCACTTGAGCAAATCGACAATAATGGGATGTCAAGTGATCAAGTGATATTTTTCACACATGTATACATAATTGTTCTGAGTATGAAGTACAAAAAAAGATTGAGCCCCATCCCTTCCACCTCCATGTCCCAGCTGGTGTGGCTAGGAGCCCCAGCCACCACAACGAGCAAAGCTGGACAAGAGACAGATCAGACCCACAGTTGCATCGATGCTCAACCCACATGGAGCAGCCCATGTGTGATGGTAAGGCAGTAATTGGCTCTGCCCCTGGCAGGGTTCAACATAGCTCCAAGGTTCAGCAGATACCCGGGGGTAGATGGCTGCACTCACAGACTTGTAGTGATGATCGGGCCCCTCCTACCCACAGCTATGCCAGCGTGGGGCCGATGAGCAATAATGTAGGATCCCAAATTCAGCAATATCAAGCTGCATTTATGTGTATTATTATATATTCCATCTTATATGGCTGTATTCTTATCACAGAAGCAAAACCGTTTTCAAACCAAAAGATAGAAAAATCAAGTTTGACTTGGACTATTAAGATATATCTTGAAAATCATGGCAGTACATATGTTTAGTCTTAAAAAATCATGCCTGTTGGACAGTGCTCTTGAAAATCAAAATCCCTTTTCTAACATTCAATTAAATATTCATGTATCTCATTTCTTTTCATTATAGTCACATGGTCATTTGGAGTGCTTATTTCTGTGAAATATGGTTATAGTAGGTGACCTGATTCATTTCATTGATACAAGAACATCCAGTCAGAATCCTATGATTTTAGTATCTGTTTCACTATATCTATTACTATTATTTTAGAAACAAATAGATGTAACCTATTTTAGCTGTGGTAATAGATGAAAATTATGCAAAATAGATCAACCACTTTACTGCACTCCTCTCACTAATCTAAGATGGTCATGAACTATGAACCAGAAATAGACTTTTTTTTTGCTTTTTTTGGTCATATCCGGCTTTGCTCAGGGGTTCATCCTGCTTCTTCATTCAAGAATTACTCCGGGTGGTGCTCAGGTGACCATATGAAATGCTGATAGCGAATTCAGGTCAGCCATCTGCAAGTAAAATAGCCTACCCACTGTATTATTGTTCTGACCCCTGATTATTAATTTTATCCCAATAAATACTTTCACAAATACTTAAATTTCAATCATTCCTATTCCAAGTTCTAAATCTAGTAAATCCATCCTCTATTAAAAGTTTGAGTGACTAGCTATTGATACATGATTATATATGATCATTGTATAATCACCCACTTATTACTAGAGGCATAACAAAATACTTTTTTAATTGCATGAAAGTTTCTCAGGAGAATTATGATAAGCACAGTGTTCTCTACCATGTCCAATGCACAAGAAAAGTATCCCTTATAGGTTGGTATCTCAGGTAGCTACCAATGAGTCTGCCATTTGTAATATGGTTTGGAACTGATAATTTGTTTTCTTTTAAGCAAATAAATCATGGTACTTATTATGCTAAGCCAGGAACAAAAAATACATCATTGCACAGAACTCTTTTGCTTTCACAAACAAGCTATCATGTGTAAGCTTTTATTTGGAGAATATTCTATTTTTTCCATTAGCATGAGATATGGCTCATTGTCACCTTGGCTTATAAAACACACTATACTGTGTTTGATAAGGCAACCTAAGAATAGTTAAAAAGCAATCAAAAACATTCACTTTCCTATTTCCCCCATCATCTCCAAAGTTAACTTAATGGAAAACAGTAAGTTCTTCAAAGACTAGCCTCACAGGTATGTATTTTGAGAATCCCATGAGGATTTGCACTAAAAAACTATCTTACATTTAATTTAACATTCAGTAGTCACCATCTCGAAGTTCCTGATAGTTTTATGGAATAAGGAACACTGTTCTTTCATTTTGGCACTTGGGATATCAATTAAGTAGATGATCTTACATACAAACTAGTTTTAAAGTTGCTCCACTCTCTGGATATTTTTTAATCAACTCTAAAATAATACAACTTAATAAGTTCCTTACTTTTAAATATTTTATTATATTACCGTGAGATATACAATTACAAAGATGTTCATGTTCGGTTTTCAGTCATACAGTGTTCCAGTACCCATTCCTCCACTAGTACCCATTTCCCTACCACCAATGTCCCCAATTCTTTCCCCTCTCAAGCCTATCTTTATGACTTGCTCTTTACCTCTACTCTATCTATCTCTTTCTCTTACTTCTTTACTAAGTTCTAGTTTGCATTTGTTCATTTCAGTCATTACTACTGTAACTGAGAATAATAAATCCAAAAAATCCACCGTAACAGGGTACAATCAGTATGTTTCAGTACTGTGACAGCAAGAGCAGACTGTTGACCTAGATTGAGTTTGCCATGTAATGAATGATCCCCTTGCCCCATGTTTGATTACGCAGTTTAGAAGGCATTTCATTCCACTTTCAGGCTTGTTCTTATTTCAAACTCTGTTCCCATTCAAAGGAAGTTGAGAATCTGTTATTATTCTTGTTCCATTGACAGTGAATCCATGCTTTGTTAATATTCCTTTTCAAACTGATTTTCATCAAGTTACTCAGGTACAGCCCTTGGCTCTTTCTCCAAATAAACATAGGCAAAGATCTTTGAAAGTAAAGAAGGATTAGCTATATGTCTTCCCCAAATATATTTTCAGAGCAGAATAATAAGTAAAGAGTTTATACAGCCTGGTTTATAAGCCTAGTGAAGTACTACTGATATATCCTTTAAAAATAATATTTGTTTATTTATTTATTTATCTATCTATTTGATCACTTGATCACTTGAATCCCATTATTCATCGATTTGCTTGAGCGGGCACCAGTAACATTTCTATTGGACCCTATCACGTGCTAATGTAGCCCAATGGCATCAACCAGATGAATCTATTTATTTATTTATTTATTTATTTATATTTTAATTGAATCACCATGCTATAGACCATTACAAAGCTATTAACAATTGGGTTTCTGTCATACAGTTTTCCAACATTAAAATATATGCTATATTTGGTTTATGAAATGTAACATTAGTTACAAAATATATATTTATATGTTTTCAGGGGAACAACACCACCATACCATTACCAAAACACCAAACTCTCAAATTTTCCTCATCCCCTCACCCAGAAAGTTCATTGGAAGCATATGTGACTTTGTTCTATTTTCCAACTTTTGTTATTTTGGAAGAGTGCACTTTAAGAAAAATGAAGGCAATCTAATTGTTTTGAGTGGAATATTTTCTTTCAGTTTTGAGGGCACAACAAGTGATACTTAAAGCTTGCTCCTCACTCTGAAAACAAGGTTCATTCCTGATAAGGTTTGTGGGTTCATATAGGGTCTGAGGGTTTAAAACTGTGTCAGCCACCTGCAGAAATGATCACATAATTGATAGAAGAGTTGAGATGTCAAATATGACAGTGAAGCAAT
Source organism: Cryptotis parvus (assembly GCA_021461705.1). Classification (NCBI taxonomy): domain Eukaryota; kingdom Metazoa; phylum Chordata; class Mammalia; order Eulipotyphla; family Soricidae; genus Cryptotis; species Cryptotis parvus. Next base: position 6,774 of record JAJIBD010020751.1, on the reverse strand, counting down.
GGGTTATTAGTAAGAGGGCAAAAACATTAATATTCTAGCCTGGATAAATAAAGGGAGAGCCAATATTAATGTTTCCAAAAGGTAGGACTTGTTTGCTGCAACCCTAAAAACACATTGAAATTAGGAACAGATAAAGCCTTTTTTGGAGAAGTCATAAATTTCACTCTATTTTTCAATAGAGCTCAATGTGCAAATTGCCTATAACCTACTTTACAATGCACAAATCCAAAGTGCAACTGATTTTTATATAGAGAGGTCACTTTTCATTCTAATTATTCTAGTTAGTCAAGCCTTTGGTGTTACTCATAGATAAAGCTACCAAAGAAATGGTTTAGTGCTCACCTGTGGAGCTTAAATTATATGATTAGAATGCTAGCTGATGAATCTCTGGGTGGGAAATTTTTAATTAGGGTTACAGACTGAAACTGAAGAATACCTAAAGGAACAAATACTTAACTTGCTCCTTATCTTGATCACTTGATCACTTGAATCCCGTTATTCATCGATTTGCTCAAGCGGGCGCCAGTAACATTTCCATTGGACCCTATCACGTGCCAATGTAGCCCAATGGCATCTGGTTGATTCAAGAATACGAAGAGCCTCAAACAGTTCCTTCAGGGCCTTTACAAGGAAGTCTGACCATCTTGTAGGTGGGCGGCCACGTGATTTTTAACATCCCGTGGGATCCAGTCGGTAATGGCTCTAGTCCAGCGATTGTCTCCAAATCGCATTACATGTCCAGCCCATCTGATTTTCGATGCCTTGGCAAACGAGACAGCGTCCCTGATTCTGGAATAGCAACGGAGGTCAGAACTCCGGATTCCTTCTCTCACTTGAGTGAGGCGTGATATTCCAAGCATAGCTCTTTCGATTCCTCTCTGGGAGACCGAATAGCATTCTCATCCTGCTTTCGTAGGGCCCAGGTCTCTGAGGTGTATGTTAATGCAGGGAGAACGGTGGAGTCAAAGAGATGTGCCCGAAGCAGGAGGTTCTTTGTTCTTTTAGCTATTTCTTCGATGCCTTTGAAGGCATTCCATGCTGCTCTCTTCCTCCTGCGCAGCTCAGGTTTTAGGTCGTTCATCATGTTGATTTCTCGACCTAGGTACACATAACTGCTGCATTCAGAGATGTTTGTTCCATTGAGAGTGAATGGGGCCTCAGGAACTAGTTCATTCTTCATGAACATTTTTTTCTTTAGATTCAGCTGTAGACCTATCTTTCCACATTCTCGGTTGGAAGTCAGCCAGCATTTGTGCCGCTTGACTAATGTTTGGTCTTATTAGAACGATGACATCAGCGAAACGGAGGTGGTGTAGTTGCCGACCATCTCTCTTCACTCCCAATCCTTCCCATTTTAATTGTTGCATGATGTGCTCGAGGGTGGCACTGAAGAGTTTTGGTGAAATGATATCACCCTGTAGAACCCCTCTTTTCACATTAATGATCACTTCTTTGTAGAATGGTGAGATCCTGGTGGTGAATCCGTAATACAGCTCACGAAGGATCTTGATGTATTGGGTTTGAACACCCTGTTTGGCTAGGGCTTCGATGACTTCTTCTGTCTCCACAGAATCAAAGGCTTTCTGTAAATCAATGAACGTGAGACAGAGAGGCATCTTGTACTCCCTACAAACCTCGATGAGCTTGGTTACTGTGTGGATATGGTCGATTGTGCTGAATCCTTTCTGGAAGCCTGCTTGCTCACATGGTTTTCCCTCATCTAGTGTTCTGCTTATCCTGTTCAGGATGACTCGTGTAAGCAGCTTGTAGATGATGGACAACAGGCAGATGGGGCGATAGTTGCCGATGTCGTGAATGTCTCCATTCTTCAACAGTAGAACTGTCCTGCTGGTTTTCCATTGGGAGGGCACCTTGCATTCGAACAGGTAGCGTGTGAAGAGCCGAGCTAGTGTATTGATGAGTACCGATGGTAGATTCTTCAGGTGTTCGGGTCTGACTTTGTCTGGGCCTGGTGCTGTTCCCTTCTTTACCGACGAGATGGCATGTCGGATTTCAGAAGGGAGAACATTGGGAATGACATATCCATCCTGTGGAATTTGGTATGTGGGCAGGTGGTTGTGGCTATAAAAGAGATTTGAGTAGAAGTCCTGGATAATCTTCTCCATTGCCTTTCTGGAAGATGTGATAGATCCATCAGGGCGTCGGAGGGAAGTCATCTTGTTCTTATAGTTGGCGAAGGGCAGGCGGGCGGTGCAGATGCTTTTCCAGGCTCTTTATCTTGAAGTCTTTTAAATAAAATTACAAGACATGGCATCACCCATCTACTGTTTTTGGAGGCATTTCTTTCTTACTCCATCTTTCTCCTGCATCCGGATTCACTAAAATCTATTCAATTTCATTCAGTCATTTTTTTCTTCACAACAGCAGGCAAGTGTCACCTTAAAGGCCTTTTCCTGGATGGCCACCCATCCAGCTGTTCTTGCTATACAATTAATTCTGGTCCCCTCTGTCATCACAGACGATAGCTTATGTTCTATTACTACTTTTCCAGATCCAAGTTCCATGTGAATGGAACATGTTTTCAAGGAGACAAAATGTAAGAAAATAAAGGCGTAATCCTGAAAATGATCGACACACACCTACCACAGAAAAATTTGACAGGCAGTTTAATTGTTTTTAGTTTGGCTTGTGGGTCAAAATGAAAGTCCTGAGCAACCGGAGTGCTCAGGACTTATTCTTAGCATTGTGCTCAGGGATCACTCTTGGCAAAGTCTCTGGAGACATTATAGGGTGCTGAGGATGAAACCTAGGTCAGTTGTGTGTAACACAAGTGCTTTCCTCAATGTACTGTGTCTCTTGTTCTTGATAGGAACTTCCTCTAATTTTCCATTCATTTTTTTCTGATTCCAATTGATAAAATAACTCAAGCACATAGACAGCTTAAATTATATATGGCCAGCATGTTTGAGAAAACAAAAAATAACATTCAGTGTCCTTTCAAACAGATAGTAAAAACACAAATGCAACGTTATATGCATTAACTGTAAGGTAAATGATAGCTACAAAAAATAGAATGTAAACAATGACTTTCTTGCAGTATGACTAAGCAAAAAATTGGTAGCAAAATAATTTAGACAATATCAAATATTTGTATGGATAATGGAATATTCCCCAATTAATTATAATATTAAAAGGGAGGAGTACAATTTAATCTCATATTAAAGTCTATGAGAAGCAGGTAAGCAATAATTAATAACAGATTCCTTATTTGTATCCGTAGAAACTACCATCTTCATTCATTTTTACACATTTGAAATGTGCTTAGTTTTCACGGACGTTATCCCTGTTTTCAATATCTTTCTGTTTGCTTGTCAACTTTATGCTTGTTCTTTATTTTGATAACTGTTTTTATGGAGCTGATTTGGATTTTTATAATGTGCCTCCATCGAAGTTTGTCTTTTATTTAACAATGATGATATTTGAATTTTAGTATTACCTAGTATTTTCATTGTTTTAGAGTCTTAGTATAGGTTTCCAAACACTGAAGTCAATTTCAGATTATAACAGAGGAAGGAAACTTGTTTTTAAGTCATATCTATATAAGACATGTTTTTAAATTATTTAAATATTTATAAATATCAAAACTTGTTATATATGTTTATTGGAAATTTATTAGAAACAAGATAAAATTAATGTATTTGGAGTTTGGGGCTTCCATGCAGTTTTCCTGAGAACTGGGGTCACCCCTGGTGATAGCAGAAGTGGTTCATAGCTATGTCCTGAAGAAGCAGTGCTTTGGAGACCTTGCTAGTCAGGATATCCACGTGTACCCCAGGGGATGTTTGTTGGATGGGGGTGAGGCTCGGGGTCACATCCCGTTATGCTCAGAAAGTCATATGAGACCAAGGATGGAATTTGAGTCAGGTATATTCCTTGTAATAAATCTTGCCCAAAAAAATAGCTCCCTGATTGAAATATTATCTTAGTTATTGTAGTTTCAGTTGCTATGAATCATGGCTAACTTTGGAGTATAAAAAGATTAAGAAATAATGTGCTTAAGCTACTTACTGTAAACTCTCTTCAACTGGATCAATGATTACTTTGGTATTAATTCATGTTACTTTAGACATCCTGCTTACATAATTTCATTGATTTCTCTTTCCTTGGATTTTCTTGTATGGACTCTGCTTCTTTGATTTTTATCTCTTTAGAAAGTTAGAAGATATTTAATTTTCTCTAGTACTGCTGTTTTCCAAAAATGTACTATTATGTATATTCCCTAATTCCCATATTGAATATCAAGACAACAGCTTTTACTTAACTTCTGTGGCAATGGTATTAACATGTATTTAGCACTTGTATACCACATAGATTTTCTTCTTAATTACTTATTGTTACTTATATGCTTCCATTTAATTATATTTTTACATGAAGCTATGGATAACTCAAGATTCAAGATTATTTTGTTGTTGTTGTGGCCAGTGCTGTTTTTCCACTGCTGTTTTCCAGAAATGTACTATTATGTACTATTATGTTTTTCCACTGTGAAATATTTTGGATGAACCTCTGACTGAGTATTGAGTTAGTCACATTTCTCAGCATATTATCATCACTGCTTCAAAATGCCCTTTGGTTATTTCTTTCATTATCTTTTCTATGGCTTTTCATCCTACTGCATCTACCCAGACTACGATATCCAAAAGAAAATCATAACATTGGCTAAAGATACTCACTAGCTGTATACATTTTAGAAGGTATTTTTAAAATTCTGTAGCACTGCATTATATCAATATATGTCTCAGGTGTGTATAATGACAAATAACTGTGTATACATATTGACTACATTAAGTCTACTACAGAAAATCTAATTCTATACTTCACCATACAATTGATTCCTTTTACTAAATGTATTCACATTCTTTTTCATTACTTCTGGTAACAACTAATGTATTAAATATTATTTTAATTTTAGTTCATTCATTTTCATTGTTTCTTTAAGTACCACAAATGGTACTTTAAGTACCATGTGTTTCTTTAAGTACCACAAATGGTTGTAATCATACAATATTTATCCCTGATTGACTAAGCATTAAAATTCACTGTTCTGTAATATTGTTGTAAATTATAAAATTTTATTTTTTATTGTTTAACGTTATTTATTTTACTTTTTGTTATTTTGGGCCACACCTGTCAGTTCTCAGTGCTTACTCCTAGCTCTAAAATTAGGGCTCACTCTAGGTGGTGCTCAGGGAACCGTATAGGGTAACACACATGGAACCCAGGTCAGACATTTATTAAACATATGCTTAACCTGGTACTATATCTCCTACTCCCAAATGTCTTCTTTTTTATAGTGAGGTACTATTCAACTATCTATTTCTATATGAATATAAACATATGTATATAAAAGATAGTAGTTTGTCCAATCAGCTTGAATATATGTAATAACCTAAATTGATGGGGGAAATTGATATAGGCAAACTTACTATCTTTCAATGGACTAGTATGCATGCTTCTTAGACCACTTATTTTTGATATTTTACAATAATTTTTAATCTCTTCTTAATAATTACTTGCAACACATGTGTATCACTGCATCTCTGTCTTCCTGTTCATCATCGGTTTGCATCATGGTAGAAAAAATGTTATCAGTGTAAAGTTGGTAGTAGTGGCTGTCAAATAGAGTGAAGGCTGGAATCCCCATGAAACAGAAGGGAAAATAATACAAAGAACTGAGTCACAAAAAAGTTGCAAGACCTTTTTACTAACAAAAGATAGAGAACAGTTTTGGAATAAGGCACCTTGGTTCTACCTTTACTTAGAAATGTGCAGATGATTTAAATGGTTTATTTTTTGGCTTTTGGATCACACCCTGTGAAAGCTCAGGGGCACTTCTGGCAGTGCTCAGGGGACTATATGAGATACTGGTGAATGAACCCAGGTTTACCTAATGCAACACAAATGCTATACTCGCTGTACTATTGCTCTGTTACCTGTAGATGACTTTTAATATTATTAGCAATGTTTGCAAAGTATCAGCATAACAATGGTAGAATGAAGTGAAGCAACTGGTTAATCCCACCATTCTGCTTTTTATGAGTGTGAAACTTGTGAAATCTTTACTATTAAATTAAAGAAAATTTATCACTTTAAGAATGAGTTCCTGATGTTCTGTCCTGAATGGTAACATATACACAAATGTTTCTAATTGCACCTAAAACATTTTAGTGAAATGTTTTAGTGTTAGTCCAAACCATAGACCGAGGGCAACCTAAAATTACTGAAATAAGACAAAATAAATTTTCTTAACGATTAATCATAACAGAAAGGAAACCAACAAGAGAAAAGCATTCACAAGAATGCTGATAGGAAAAACAATTGGTAATAAGAAAAACAATAAGGTGGCTGCATAGGCATCATAATTTCCCATTGTTGCTACTATCATAATTATATTGCTATACAAGTACAGTAATATTCCAATTGCCTTTGGTTATTTTGTACAAATTGAGAATGGACCAATTAGATAAAAGTAATTGGGATGCCAACCACCCAAAGGAAAAGAAATGAGTATGATCTCTATAGTGCTTTGAGAGAGCTTAGATAACTATGAGATGTTTATTATTTGACTCAACTTGCACCTGGACTCTGGACTCCGCTAAAACCAATGTTGATAAACAGTGAGCTCACATAGACCCACTGCTGTGTCACGTGCTTCCCCTTGGTACTATCTTCCAGATGTACCCTTTTCCTTCCTATTCAGAGCCCTTAGCACACCTGCTGCTCCATACTAAAGTATTTTGTCTCTGTCTGTAA
>JAJIBD010020741.1:0-11090 GCA_021461705.1 Cryptotis parvus | reverse complement strand
ATGTACCATCTATGAAATGTTTAGTATGTATTTCCTACTTTTACATAAACACTTGCGGCCAGGCGGTTCATAAATAAATGCTGGATTTAGAGATGACTACAAGAGTATCCCACCAGACGACAGAGCCTGGCAAGCCTCCCATGTCGTATTTGATATGCCAAATACCGGTAACAATTATAGACCTCATTCCCATGACCTGACGGAATGGTTTGAGGCTCTTTATGTTCCTGGAGTAAGCAGATGCCCTTGGGCTCTACTAGCATGAGACAGAACATATGGAGATGTTACTGGTGCCCCCTCGAGCAAATCGATGATGAGCGGGAGACAGTGATACAGTGAGCCACAGCCAGCAGTGCTCAGGGGCTGCCCCCAGCTTGATGCTCAGTGTTCACAATGGGGCCGTGCTTGGGGGCCCATGTGCAGGGAAACCAGGTCCTTTGAGCTCCACTCCCAGCTACATGCACTTAGATCTTTCCAAGGCAATGGATGCTTGGGCCAAGCCATCACCCCTCAACCAGCCCCCGGAGTGCAGTGTCCACTCACTGACTCCTGTGCAGTGCTCAGAGAGCCACTCTCCACAGGACTTGGCCCAGCTCCTCAGACCTGATGGTTCAGTGTCAGACCCAGTAGTGCCAGGGGCCACCAAAGGCGCCCCAGTGGGCTCAGGGGCTCTGCATAACTGGAGGTCAAACTGTGGCTCCCCAGCAGCCCTGCTAGACCTGGTGTCCTGCCTTCCCTTTCCAGGGCCCAGATGGAGCCAGGGTCTGCGGTGGGGGGCCCTCTGTGCCCAGAGCATCGGTGAGCCAGGCACACAGATGACCCTGAAGACTTTCCACTTCGCCGGCGTGGCCTCCATGAACATCACACTGGGGGTGCCACGGATCAAGGAGATCATCAACGCTTCCAAAGCCATCAGGTGCCTCTTTCTTCCCTTCCCTGTCACGTGCTGGAGAAAGGTGTTCCTGTGGTCCTTTAAGGCTGTATCTTATGTACTGGTGGCATGTCTGTTAATCATAAAAAGGAGGTGGGTGGGGTGGGGGGTGGATGGGCCCAGAGATAAGCCTTTATGGCAGGCGTGATGCTGTGAGTTCAGTCCTCAGCACCTCCCACTGCGGGCCAGGCAGCACTGCCTTTAAGGCCTCCTCTGGCTGAGTGGAGTCTGCAGCCCCAGGTGCCAACCCCAGCAAGCACAGCAGAAGACAGTGTTCAGAAACTGCAGCCAAGTTATGACGACAGAGCCCACACAGGGACGCATGCATGGAACTGAATGCAGAAACCCGTTGTGAGCTGGGCCACATGGGCGAGGGAACCAAGGCCACAGGGGAAATGCGAACAGTGTCTGTGGTGTCCATCTGGTTTCCTGTCCCGAGCCTCACAGCTTGTGTGTGCCAGGGCCCCTGTGTGCCCCTTCCAGGGTAGATTTGTGAGTGATCTATTTGGCTGGAAAGGGTAGGAAATAACAGTGGCCAGAGAGATGATACAGCAGGTTCAGCACTGGCCTTGCGCAGCCAACCCAGGTTCCGTCCCCACCAGCCCTGTGTGGTCCCCTGATCCCTGCCAAGAGTGAGTCCTGAGTGCAAAGCCAGGAGTCAGCCCTGAGCACCGCTGGTTATCGCCCCTAAGCAAAGACAGCTAGAGGTGCTTTGCAGTGCATTTATTTTGGGACAGAGGTGGCGCACCAGGCCTCTGAATCTTAACAGTGGCTTTTACGCAGGCACTGCAGTGGGTGCAAAACTACTCTAGCCATCCCAGTACAGGTGGTCTGCAGTCACAGCTCACCGGGCATGTGTCCAGGCAATACCCCTTGGATAGTGAACATAAAAGTAGTCGTCTGGTTATAGGCATCAGAGGCATCGGATGGTACAGGTATAATGGCACTGGTGTGAGAGGGTGTGGGGTATGGGGTGGCTGGAGGAAGTTGTACTACGTGAGGGCTTCAGGGAGCAGAACTGAAGTGAACACCCATTGAGACCAGGGAGATGGTACAGCAGGAAAGGCGCTTGCCTTGTACACAGTCACCTGGGTTCGATTCATAGCACCGGGTATGGTCCCCTGAGTTCCACCAGGAGTGATCCCTGAATTCCAGCCAGGAATAAGCCCTGCTATGGCCCATAAACAGAAGTACCAAAGGATGACAGAGGTTCCTTGGGGGAAGGCGTTTTCTCCAAGTCCCTCATTCACGCAGAGAGTGAGACCTCGGGAGCAGTTGGGCTGAAACCCTCAGAGCCTGCCTGATTCCGTGTGTGCCCACTTCATGGCCGCTGCTGTCCCCACCCTGGTTCCCAGCAGCTCTTGCGTTTGCCGATGTACTCGGTGTCTTCTTGTTTCTTGTGCTGTAACAGTTTTCCCCTGACTGCCCCTAGCACGCCAATTATCACCGCCCAACTGGACAAGGATGATGGCGCCCGATTACGCTCGCCTGGTGAAAGGGAGAATTGAGAAAACCCTCCTTGGAGAGGTGAGAGTGTGCCTGAGCACAAGGACTCTCGGCCAGAGCAGCAGCGCTGGGCTGTGTGCACCCACTCATTCAGTGCAGTGGCCTCACCGGCTCACCTAACTGCTCCCCCTTTGTAAACCCAGAGTGGTGCCCACTGTCTCAGAGAATCATCGCGTCTCACCTAAGATGTGCATTCTCAGCTTTCTGCCCTTTGACAAGCAAATTTCTGCCTTTTTCCTTGGGCCACGCCCAGCAGTAATTGGACTTACCCCCAGCTCTGTGTTATTCAGGAATCACTCCAGGAGGGCTCTGGGAGCCATATGGCACAAGGATCAAACCAGTAGGTTCCGTGCAATAGCACAGCAGGCAGGACATTTGCCTTGCGTGGCCAACCCAGGAGTGAATTCAGCATCCCACATGGTCCTCCGAGCACCGCCAGGAGTAATTCCTGAGTACACAGTCAGGTGTAACCCCTGAGCATTGCCGGGTGTGACCCAAAAAAGGAAAAAAAAAAAAAGCAAAGCTCAAACCTACATTGGCTGTACACAAGGCCAGCGCCTTCCCCACTATTCTAACACTCCAGCCTGGCAAGCCCATTTCTTTCTTTAACACAAAATGTTCTTGCATGTTCTCTCTCACTCTCCTCATACTTCCCTAAATCAAAGTATTTTAGGACTAGAGAGATAGGACAAGAGTTAGAGCTCTTGCCTTGCATGTGACCAACCCAAGGTTGGTCCCTGGTGTCCCACATAATCCCCTGAATCCACCAGGGCTGATCCTTGAGCACAGAGCCTGAATTAAGCCCTGCCCACAGCCAGATGTATCTCCCTCCCAGAATAATAAAACCGTCATTTAAAATAAAGACCAGAGTGGGTGATGGGAGTGTGGCTCCATGGTAGAGCACATACCACACTTGTGAGAGGCCTCAGTCGGGTCCCCAGCACTGCAGAGAAGCCGGAGGCCAGCAGCATGTGCTTGCAGTCGCAGCCTTGTCTTCTGTCATGGCAGATTTCAGAGTACATTGAGGAAGTGTTTCTTCCCGGCGATTGCTTCATCCTTGTCAAGCTCTCCCTGGAACGGATCAGACTGCTGAGACTGGAGGTGAGTAACCGGCTACACAGAGGAACCCACGCAGGTGCTCAGCGAGGCCAGAGACAGCAGAGGTTTCATGTGCCACTGAGGGCATCTGTTGTACCTGCACACACTCTCCCAGGCCTAATCCCAACACAGTTGTGTTCACAGTAGTGAACACCCACAGCATCACAGGAAACTAGTTGTGATTCTGCACAGGCCATACTGCTTGATTGTTGCGACAGATTAGTGTGAGAATTGGGTCCAGGGGCCAGAGCAATAGCAACTCTGGAAGGAAACTTGCCTTGATGTGGATCAAAGCTTGCCTTCAGGACCAGAGCGACAGCACAGCACCTAGGGCATTTGCCTTGCATGCAGCCAACCCGGGTTCAATCCCCTGGGTCCCCTATGGTCCCCTGAGCACTGCCAGGAGTCATTCCTGAATGCAGAACCAGGAGTAACTCCTGAGCATTGCTGGGTATGACCCACTTGTCTTCCCGTTGTACATTGATTTGCTCAAGCAGGCACCAGTAACATCTCCATACGTCCTATTGCGTGCTAGTGTAGCCCATGGGCATCTGCTCGCTCCAGGAACATGAAGAGCCTCAGACCATTCCTTCAGGTCATGAGAATGAGGTCTATAATTGTTACTGATTTTTGGCGTATCGAATACAACCCGGGTAGCTTGCCAGGCTCTGCCGTGCCAGTGGTATACTCTCAGTAGTAGGCTCTCATCTCATGCATTTACTGATGAACTGCAATGGGGAGAGATCAGCTTTTCTCTTGGGTGGAGCTCTGACGAGCTGTGGAGTCTGGATGTTGAAAATGACTACCCTCATGGTGTGGAGGTTCCTCTGGCTTTTTGTGAGGCTCTATTGGGATGGCGGGCCAGGGCTAGAACTCATCTTCCCTCCCGGGTGCCTCATGATCAGCTGAGCACAGGGAGAGCCGGTAGCAGCTCTGCCCCGTGTGTCTGAGTCTCTGGATCAGGCATACCTGGGCTTGAAATAGTCTTCGCTGTAGGGTGGGACCTTGACAAGCAGGGCTTGAGATTGGCTTTGGGTGTGACCCAAAAAGGAAAAAAAAAAAACGTTGCCTTTGATCCCTGGCATCCCGAATGGTTCTCCAAGCCCTCCAGGAGTGATCCTGACCACAGCCAGGAATAACCTCTGAGCACAACCAAGTGTGGCCCTAAAATAAAAAATAAAATAAGAAAATAAGAGGCCGGAGTCCAGCGGGTAGGGCGTTTGCCTTACGCGCGGCCGACCCGGGTTCGATCCCTGGCATCCCATATGGTCCCCTGAGCACCGCCAAGAGTAATTCCGAGCGCAGAGCCAGGAGTAACCCCTGAGCATTGCCAGGTGTGACCCAAAAAAGCAAAAAAAAAATAAAAATAAGAAGAAGAAAATAAAAATTGGGTCTGGACAGACCCTAGGTCCAACTGTGTATAACTCACCCATAAGGCCCCTGCCCAGTGCCTGGCTGGTTCAGAAATGGTTTGGCTGAGTGGGTGGGCCTGGCTTGCTATACATGACAAGGTGCTGGTGTTTCTGGACAGGTAGGTGCCGGGAGATTGCTTGTGCAGAGCTGGGGCAAGGGTGCAGCCCTGTCCCTCCATGGCACCTACCTCCTCACGGGTTCTTCAGATCCTTCCCAGCCCAACACATCCCTCAGCCCCTTCTCCACAGTCTCCTGTGTCTGCTTGACGGCTGACTCCAGAACCAGCAGCTGTTCTCACGGTGCATCTTCCTGAGCCGGCCACTGACTCTTCCCAGGGCAGCCGAGCCCAGCAGCTGTGAATGGGCTGCTCACAGGGAAGCTTCCCTGTCTCCCGAAGCCCGTGCAAGTGGCCGCCAGTTAGAATGCGTGGTTCCACAGGGGCAGAAAGCGGTTTGGGCATGGGGAAGGGACAGGGAACCCACCGAGAATAGAGCAGCACCATTTCATGGGCCAGGGGCGGATGCAGGCTGCGACCCCTACCTCCAGGCCTGCCCTACAGTCACACATGCACCCCACTCCCCTCCGGCAGGTGAATGCTGAGACAGTGCGCTACTCCATCTGCATGTCCAAGCTGCGGGTGAAGCCGGGTGGCGTGGCTGTCCACGGTGAGGCTGTGGTGTGTCACCCCCAGGGAGAACAGCAAGAGCTCCATGTACTACGTGTTGCAGTTCCTGAAGGGAGGACCTCCCCAAGGTGGGCACTGGAGGGCACGAGCAGGGCTCCCCCTCGCTTCTTGGCCCCCTGGCCCTCTGCTGCGATCGCCGTGGCTGGGGATCAGGGCACCGCCACGTCCACGCTCAGAGCTGCTGGGTTGGCAGGAGCTGTGGGCTTGGGGCTCTGAGTCTGTGTCTCTGCACCCAGGTGGTGGTGCAGGGATCCCGAGGTATCCCGGGCCGTCATCCACATCGACGAGCAAAGTGGGAAGGAGAAGTACAAGCTCCTGGTGGAGGCGACAACCTGCGGGCCGTCATGGCCACCCACGGCGTGAAGGGCACCCGCACCACCTCCAATAACACCTATGAGGTCTGCGCCACTCCCTGACCCCTCCCAGTCCAGCTCTGGTGGTGGCCTGGGCACCTCAGCCTCCTGGGAGCTGCTTCCTCATGTGCATCTCCGCGGGTGGAGAAGACCCTGGGCATCGAGGCTGCCCGCACCACCATCATCAACGAGATCCAGTACCACGATGGTCAACCACGGCATGAGCATCGACAGGAGACACGTGATGCTGCTCTCGGACCTGATGACCTACAAGGTGCGCAGAGCCTTGCCGGTGTTTGCCCTGGGGCCTCCATGGCAAGAGGGAGGCGCACACCCTCAAGAACCGAACCTGTTTGAACACTGCCACTTCACACCATGGTTTGGGCTTTTTTGTTTTGGGCTCTTTTGACTTTTTGGGTCACACCCAGTGAAGCTCAGGGGTACTCCTGGCTCTGCACTCAGGATTTACCCCTGGAGGTGTTCAGGAGACCATATGGGATGCCGGGATCGGACCCAGGTCAGCTACATGCAAAGCAAACTGTCACTCCAGCCGTGACCCATGGTTTGTCCCTTACAAGAGAGAAACTTTATCCTGAAGTGAAGCCAACGCCCAATTAAACAAGGCCCAGAGATTGCTGTGCTAACCAGTTTATTCAGGGGCTGGAGCAAGACTGCCATGGGAGCTCTCTGGCCTTACAGATGACTGACCCAGATTTAATCCCAGGTATCCCACATGCTAAACACAGAAGTGATTCCTAAGTGCAGAGCCAAGAATAACCCCTGAGCATAGCGGGTGTGCCCCCCGCCCCAAAACATGAAATGACTGATTTAGAGCAGGGTCCACCAGAAGGCCTTCTGGGCTGTGTTCAGAGTGACCCAGAGCTATGCCCAGGGAGACCTGGCCTAGTGTTACCCCGGCTCAGTGGTGCTGGGGCCCTCCAGAGTGCTTAGGTCACACAGTGCGGAAATCGGCCCTGGGTCGCCACATGCTGGACCTGTGCTTCAGCTTTCATGTGTGACCCCCAGACCTTCCTGGTATTCCTTGTTCTGTGTGTCACACAGCTGTAGCACTTTCTATGTAATGGGACTGTAGGAGGCTAATAGCCTAGGTTTGGAGGACTCGGGTTTCTTTACCCAAGGCCATATTCTTGTGTATTTGGGAGTTGGTCACACCTGGTGGTGCTCAGGGCTTACCCCTGGCTCTGAGCTCAGGGATCACTCCTGGTGAGACACAGGGGACCATATGGGGTGCCAGGAATCAACCTGGTTCAGTCATGTGCAAGACAAGTAGTCTACCTACTTTACTGTTGTTCGGGCCTGGGATTCTTTTTTTTTTTTTTTTTTTTCCTTGGTGTTTGGGCCACACCTGGCAATGCTTAGGGGCTCACTCCTAGCTCTGTGCACAGGGATCCTCTAGACAGGCCGGGGAGGAACCTTATGGTATACCAGGGATCAAATCTACGTCTGCTGCGGGCCGGAGGCGATAACCCAGCGGGTAGGGCATTTGCGTTGCCATGGCCGGCCTGTGCCGGCCCGGGTTCCATCCCCAGCATTCCATATGATCCCCTGAGCACCTCCAGGAGTAATTCCTGAGTGCAGAGCCAGGAGTAACCCCTGAGCATCACTGGGTGTGACCCAAAAAGAAAAAAAGAAACAAATCTATGTCTGCCATGTGCAAGGCAAGCGTCCTGCCCGCTCCAGCCCGTGAAATTGTCAATCTTAACTATTGACCTTATCAGCCCCCATCTATGAGTGAACAGTTCTGTGTCATTATTGATTCAAAGGACAGACAGTTGCGGGATCCCAGGTCCACCAAACAGTGAAACCACCTTCTTTGAAAAACTGCATGGCAGTTGAAGGGCTGTGGTGGGCAGTCCTGTGGCCAGGCTCCACAGGACTGAGCTAACCTCTGCCGCCACAGGGTGAGGTCCTGGGCATCAGGCGCCCCGGCCTGGCCAAGATGAAGGAGAGTGTGCTGATGTTGGCGTCCTTCGAGAAGACGGCTGATCACCTCTTCGACGCAGCCTACTTCGGGCAGAAGGACTCTGTGTGTGGTAGGTTCTGGCCTTTGTGTTTGCAGCTGACTTGAGGTTGCAGCTTCTGGGAAAACCTGGGGGGTGGCGGTGGGGGGCTTTGAAGGGACCCCCAAAGCAGTGCTCAGGGCCTCAGGGTTCACTAACGGCCACGCTCTGCCAGCCAGACCAGGCTGACATCTAGCTACATGTACAGATTCAGCAGGGTCAGATCCATTGGGACTCTGACCCTTGAGCTTTCTCCCAAGCCCAGAGTGTTTTGTTAAGCATCAAAGTGAACCAGAGAGCTGGAGACCCTGACACTGCATGGTCCCCACACACAGAGACACACACTTAGACACTATTACACATACACACACACACCTGCACACACACACACACGCACACACACACGCACGCACACACACTCGAGGTCACGGCACGGAAGCTGGGGGTCATTGGGTCATTAGAGTCAGAGCTTGCCATCCTGCATCACCCTCCACTAGGGGGCCTCGAAACCGGAAGCCCTGCCCCCTCACAGGAGCTCAGGGAAAGACTCCCACCCTTCCTCTTAACCCACGGCTCTGCTCAGAGCCCGTGTCTGAGTGTTGCCAGTTGGGGCTGTGGAACTGCTGTGGACATCCTGGTGAGCCAGGCCCAGCCGGCCCCAGTCACAGCACACAGAGGGACGGTCCATCTGCCCTGCTGCAACTGCCCGCTTGCTCTCCCACCCCCTACCTGAAAGAAGTGCTCGTGGGTAACCTGAGGCTCCTGGAACATCATTCGGGATCCATGCAGAGATGAGCTGATTGGCTCCGAGTCTCCCAGGCTGGGCCTTTCTCCCCCACCAGCCACAGCACAGCCAGCACACTGGGACAGAAGCCCCCTCTGCCCTCCAGGAGCCAGTGCCCAGCTGATTCCCCGAAGGACAGGCACTCACCAACCTGATGTGGTATTGTGCGCCCTCTGATCTGCCCTCTATTTGGTTTCAGGGGTGTCTGAGTGCATCATCATGGGGATCCCCATGAACATCGGAACTGGACTCTTTAAGCTGCTGCACAAGGCCAACAGGGACCCAAATCCCCCCGGAGGCCCTCATCTTCGATACAAACGAATTCCACATCCCTCTGGTCACGTAGTCCAGGGAGGACGCCAGTCCCCACCTTGGCTCCTTCCTCATCTGGAACGGGGGCATGGACCAGCTGTTGGGGGGTCTGAGGAACTTCGCATCCTACTTGCTGGGGAGAACCGAGGGTTTGGCTCTGAAACCTAAGCACCTCCTGCCCACCCTCCCTGGAGTTAAAGGAGCCTGGCCACCTTTAGTCCTTTGTCCCTCGCACCTCTCCTGCCCTCCCCTGGGCTGACACAGTCCTGGTTTCCATTCTCTGGCCAGCCTGGAAACCCAGAGTGTCTCGCTGCGGTGCAGGTATCGACAGCTGGTATTTATCAATTCCCTGTGAAGAGTTTGGAGTGGTTTTTGGTGTAGCTTTTGAAACCAAGAAGCTGTGAAAACCAGAATGGAAGCATCACTAAGAAACGCCAATAGAACATTCTGCATGTGACTGGCCTGAGGCCCGGGCCCCCCACCCACCCTGTGACCTCACTCAGCCACCTCCATGGTGGGGCCTCATCCTCCCAGGAGAGTCAGTCCACTTATTGGCCTGGAGGGGTTTGGGGTCTCCTGGATGGGGACCCTCCTTTGGGGGCACTGGCGGTACGTCCACACACACACCACCACACCCAATCTGGCTGGGGCTATACTGCACCAGCAGGAGGTGCTGCGTCCATGGGACAGTCACAGTCGTCCCTGCTGTGCACATGGGGAGGACAGTGCACTCTTTGTAGGCTCTCTGCTTCCCAGGGTGGGCCTGGGGCCAGGGAGAAGCTCTGGGTGCCTAATGTCTGCAGACCCATCCCGTTGTCCTCGCTTCCCGGCCCTGGAAACTTGGCCTGGAGGCGGGCCTTGGAGCTCCTCCACGGCTCCAGGCTTCTCTCTGCTGCAAGCCATGAGTACAAATTGCCCAAACCAGAAATGTGGATTCTCTGTTGAGTGAGGTTTGGGTAGATTTAGAGGGAAATGTGATTTTGCAGGGAGCAGCGGAGGTGAAAGGGGAAGACCCTGGTTCTGGCTCTGCTCTCAGGGATCACTCCTGGCAGTGCTCAGGGAACAATATGTGGTGCCAGGTATTGAACCTAGGTCAGCCTAGGCTTAATACTTCGATTCATTTGCAAGGCAAGTGCCCAACCCAGTGTACTGTTGCTCCAGCCCCAGTTTTGTTTTGTTTTTAAGTTGGGAGACCTAGTGAGTTCTGGCTGTCTCTAAAGTTACACTGACATTCTTTGAACTTCCTCGCTGTGTCCTGGTTCTGAATTCATGCTGCTAAAGTGCTCAGTGTAGCTGTCTGTTCCCGGTGGTTATTCTTGCAGGTAAGGTGTGTGCGCTCCTCTGCCATGTCCCCTGCCAGACCGTTCCTGCATCTCCATAGGGCACAGGCTGCTCTCCCATATCTAAGGGACCCGGAGTCAGCATTGTGTTTGCTTGGGCCACTGGGGCCAGTGCTCAGGTTAAAATGAGCAGCCAGAGAGATTGCACAAGGCTTAAGGCACTTGCCTGGCTTATTGCCAACACATGTTCAATCCCTGTCACCACATGGTCCTGCTAGGGTGACCAGAAAACAAGATTGTTTTCCGGTCATGTGGCCTGCCTGCAGCCATGATTGATTGGCTCACAAGGCACCATGCTGTGGCAGGAAGCCCCTGATCCACTCATGGACTGCCCGCCTTATTCTTGAGCTGGTCCGTGACATCCTTGGTCTGTGTTGTCACTGGACGGCTCCGCACAGTCCCTGCCCGTGACACAGCACCAAGCACCATAGCAGCCTTGGAGCAGTGCCCGGTAGGGCTGCCCTGTGCATTCCATGGCCAGTGTTCAGCCTCCTTTAATGCGGTCACTGCATCGGACAGCAGAGAGGGGCCCATGGTGTGCCAGACCAGACTGGGCCCAGGGCAGATGGGAGTTGACTCTTGCCTGTCGGAAAGAAATAAAACTGGAAAGTTTTGCCTCATCCTTTAAGTAATACGCTTTTCTGACC
>JAJIBD010020738.1:0-12588 GCA_021461705.1 Cryptotis parvus | reverse complement strand
ACAGGTACTAAGCATCACTGGATGTGATCCAAACAAACAAAAAATGAGAGATAATATTTAAAAGTACTAAAAAAAGTGAAATATTAAAAATATTCTGAAAATATTTCTGTCTCATATTTTTAAAGTTTAGAACATTGTTTTCTGGAAGTAGTAATCTATCATTTTTTGTACTGATAAATAACTCTGTGAAATGCACAATTAAGGAGATTCTAAGGCTCTCTCTTATACCTGAGACAGGAGACTGTAGTATAGATGTTATGCAGGAGCAGCCGTGAACTATGAAGGAGATAAAGTTAACCAGTGATGACAGGAGCTATGAATGATTTATTTTCCCTTCATAGCTCTGTGAACTGTAAGGGAAACAGCCTTTTCCAATGGTTCCTGTGAAGTGTTCCATGGTCTTCTGGGCAACAGACACTGTCAGCTCTTCCACGTTCCATTTTGGTCTCACTCCTTTTTTCTCTATCTCTGAGAAGCAGGACTTTCATACTTTTACAACTCAAAAAAATAGTGTTATCACATGAATTTGAGCTTCAGACATTGTTCCTACCTGTTCTAAAATTTGTTTGGATTATCTGGATTCTCATGACCATTCTATAAGTGAATTTTGTCACTTGGTTCTAGTGTACAAGTTGAGGTTTGTGTAGGAAATTTTTATTTATCATATTTATTAGAACAGAGGGAAAAACCAATATGCAAATGAGGCACCTACTAATCCATGGGAAGAAAAATAGTTCTCAATAGTAAGTCTTATCAAAAAAAAGCCCCAAAAAAAAAAAAAATCTCCAAAGGGGCGGAGCGATAGCCCAGCAGGTAGGGTGTTTGCCTTGCACTACTGCTGGCCCATGCCAGCCTGGGTTCGATCCCCGGCATCCCATATGGTCCCTCGAGCACTGCCAGGAGTAATTCCTGAGTGCAGAGCCTGGAGTAATCCCTGAGCATTGCCGGGTGTGACCCAAAAAAAGCAAAAAAAAAAAAAAATCTCCAAAGGCTTGGATTATGGAAAGAACAATTAAAGTAACCTACAACATACAATAACAAGAACTATTAATTCAAAAGAGCCTGGATTTCAGCAACCAAAAATCCTGCTCCTCTCCCACGAGGATTTAGTTTCATTAAATTACTATTTTTCATTTTGATAACATTAAAGCTTTATTACAATATAGTTTGTTTTAGAGAATAAGATGCAGCAGTTTAAACATACTATTTTGGATAGGAATAATTTTGCAACATCACAATAAGAATATGTCAATCCTTGCTACTGGCGCCCGCTCAAGCAAATCGATGAATAACGGGATGTCAACTGATCAAGTGACTTAGGATATGTCCTTGCTTTTTCTTTGAAAAGGAAATTATTTTTTGGTCAGATAGGAGCTCAAGGGTTTATGATCTTTGATCCCGGAGTACAGGGTGAGGATCAGCCTTAAACACTACTGGATTTGGCAAAAAAATATCAAATAAAATAAAATAACAAACACACAGGGGAAAATATCCGAAGCTTGAGAAAGCGTTTTTCCGTCTATTTTCCCCTGTAGAAAAATAGTCCTAGTTTCACTATTTCCAAAATTGTCTCCCTTCAGACCGCCAGAGGAGACTGACTGCTTTGGGTGAGACAGATTATAGTGGACAGAAAACGTATATATAATAAAGAATTCATTTTCTTTATCTCTCGAGTCCTAGTCTCACTGGCTTCCACATGCTTCCGGACACCCTTCATTCAACCTTTTTCTCGGAAAAGACCCACGATCCCCCTCTACCTCAACTCCACAGCGACCACCCTGGATTTGTGTTTCCCGCTCCGCGAGGCGTTTCCCAGCCCGCCTGACTAAGTCATTGTTTAAAATGCGCGCTTCAGATTGTTTTCCAGAAAATTCTAGATGTCTAAGATAAGAAAGTCTGAGAAACAGGACTCCAGTCCCGGGTTATCCCCTAAAGACACCTCACCGCGCGTGATGAGCCCAGTCTGTAAGGGTTTGGTCAATGCGGCCAGCGCCCGGTCCTCCGCCACCCCGCTACGGTTGCCCTAGCGACCAGGCCCACTAATCCAGCTGCTTCTGATTGGGCCGCGGCTCACGGGAAATCCCGCGAGACCTAGGATAACGCTCTCTACGGCGACCTCCCAAGGCTTTGCGTCTTTGTGACGTCCTCAGAGGGCCGTTCATGGTCATCTCCGCCGAGAAGGCAGTTGGACATCTGTTACATTAGCGTTGTACTTGCCCAAAACACGACTTGATAGAGATTGATTGGATGGAGCGAAAGTTGAAGCTAAGCCCCGTTTTAGGCTGCATTAGAGAAGCAATTCTGGAGAAGGAATCACTTGATCACTTGACATCCCCTTATTCATCGATTTGCTCGAGCAAATGGGGTGAAAGCAGATGTCTTTATAAGGGCTAGGGGAGATTTAATAGCTTTCAGACAGGATCTTAACAGAAAGTCATACTTTAAGTAGCGGGAAAGAAAGCAGGGGAAAGAGAACAGCTCACTGGGCCAACTGGTTTGGAAGGAAGAGGGAAGCAAACCAAGTGTCAGATTCAAAAGTCTTTTTTCAGACTAGAACTTACTGAGAAGTCAAGTGATAAGGAGAAAGCAGAGAAAAGAGAATTAGGACAAAGAGAACTTGTCAACTAATTTGGATGCAAGAGGGCGTAATGTAAGAGAAAAAGTTCATCAGAGGTAAGGTTGGTTCTGAGAACACATAATTTTTTTTTAATCCAGAATTAGCTTAGAGCTCTTTTTTATATTTTATTATACCACCACAAGATATACAATTACAAAGAAGTTCATGTTTGGGTTTGGGTCTTACAGTGTTCCAGCACCCATCCCTCCACCAGTGCCCATTTCCCACCACCATGTCCCCAATTCCCTCCCCCTCCCCTAGCCTGCCTCTATGGCAGGTTCTTTATCTCTCTCTCTCTCTCTCTCTCTCTCTCTCTCTCTCTCTCTCTCTCTCTCCTCACACACTGTGGATTACAATCATACCTTTAGAGGTTATCACGTGTATCTTTTGCCTGCATTCAATGCTCAGTCTCATAGCCTAGATCAAGGAAAAAGCAAAGCCAAACACCTGTCTAGATTCTGCCTGTGGTGTTGTGTTCTCTTGACTAAGAGAGGGAAAGGTCACGCATTTCCTGGCGCCCAGAAAATTTCTGGGCACTAGAGTGACTTGAGAGGGACAAAGAAATCCTTGGCTAGGACTCCGGTGTCTGGGCTCTGGCCCCTCACTCTGACCTTGATCAATTTGATTCCTCTCTTTATGCCCCAGTTTCTGAGAACACATAATTAATTCAGAAATGATCATTCAGATTTAGACATTGGGAAAAAGAATTTAGGGAGGTGGAGTTACAATTTAAAAAAAAATAAACGCCAGAAGGATAATAAGTAGAGGAATGATGAAAACAGTATGATTAAAACTCGAATGTCTTTGTTAGCTATTTTTAGACCGTTGGGAATGACAGCTTTGGCTTAAATATAGGGCTGTCCTGTGACTGGGTAGCACTGGTTTAATTTGTGCTACTTTGCTACAAATGTTTATGATGCTTCCCTGAAAACCAGTTGCACTGTTAATTTTAATAACAGTTTAATGTACCAAAGTATGAGCATAACATGCTTAATGTTTAAAAGGATATATAGCATACAATTGAACAATGCAGGGACTTATTAAGGGCACCCACCTAGACTGTAAAAATCCCAATTTAACTGAGTCCTTCCTGGTACAGAGTATTTGAGATTCCTTTCAGTACCATCTCCAATTCTCATCAAACACCAAAATACAAGGATGACCAAGACCAATTTTAATTATTAAAAAAAAGCAAATAGTGGAAGAAACTGACCCTGGTGGTGGGATTTGTGTTGAAATAGTCTATACCTGGGGCGAGGCGATAGCCCAGAAGGTAAGGTGTTTGCCTTGCACACGGCCGGCCTGTGCCGGCCTGGGTTCAATCCCCGGCATCCCATATGGTCCCCCGAGCACTGCCAGGAGTGATTCCTGAGTGCAGAGCCAGGAGGAAACCCCTGAGCATCGCTGGGTGTGACCCAAAAAAGCAAAAAAAAAAAAAAAAAAAAAAAAAAAAAAAAAAGAAAATGAAAAAGAGTGACTAGTGGACCCCTAACCTGGGTGGCTCACAGTCATATAATAATATATATATATATATAATTATATATATTATATATATCCCTAAAAAACTTAATAGTGGTTATTTCTTGGTCAAAAAATCTTTTTTGCTTTTTTTTGGGTCATACCCAGCAATGCTCAAGGGTTACTCCTGGCTCTGCACTCAGGAATCACTCCTGGTGGTGCTTCGGGAACCATATGGGATGCCAGGGATAGAACCTGGGCTGGCACAGGTCAGCTACGTGCAAGACAAGCACGCCCTACCCACTGGACTATCGCTCCTGCCCCCATTGGTCAAATTTTTTAACAATTAAAATTGTATTTTGAAAATTTATTTTGGATTCTATTCTATGTGGAGCTGAAAATCTTTTTGGGATTGCTATGGCTGCTATTTAAAGTAATTTAAAGTGGTTAAATTACTGATAACATTTCCTTTCATGAAACAAGTTAAGTTTAAGAGAAAATGTTTTCTCACTAAGATGTGAAATATAATGCCTGTCTAGTGGCACACTGTTAAACAATCATCTGTGTACTTTCCAGTGTGGCAGAAATTTGGCAGACTATAAGAAAATACTTCAGTGCCACATCTGTAAGTTTAGTGTAAACTACTCTTAAGATTTTTCACATTGACAGATGTTAGGAAATTTTTAGTTGTATAAAAAAAAGTGAGGTTTTGAGATGGCATTTTAAAAAGCACCCTTTGGGGCGGGCGATGGCCCAGCCGGGTGGGCGTTTGCCTGCCGTGGCGGCCTGTGCCGGCCTGGGTTCGATCCCGGCGTCCAATGGTCCCTGAGCACCGCCAGGGTAATTCCTGAGTCAGAACCAGGGTAGCCCTGAGCATGCCGGGTGGACCAAGAAAAAAAAAATAAAAAAAAAAAAGCACCCTTTAAAAGCACATTTTAAAGTCTACTAATTTCCATGTACCTTTAGGCAGAAGCACACTTTTATTTCCATGTTATTTTGCATAAGAATATACAGAATTTGGGCCTGAGCGATAGCCCAGCAGGTAGGGGCGTTTGCCTTGCGAGGCCAGCCTGTGCTGGCCCGGGTTTGATCCCCGCATCCCATATGGTCCCCTGAGCACCGCCATGAGTAATTCCTGAGTGCAGAGCCAGGAGGAACCCCTGAGCGTTGCGGGTGTGACCCAAAAAGCAAAAAATAATAATAATAATAATAATATACAGAATCTTATACAAAATAACATCTTATACAAAATACAAAAATACATACAGTCAGGATGTATTTCCTAACCTCATAGCTCAGCCCTACACAACAATATGTACACCGTAACTTCATGAGGTAAAATTATCATTTATTAGACTTAAACCCACCCCCTTTTGTTTTTTGTTTCCTTCATTTTGTTTAATTTTTTTTTCTTTTTGGGCCACATCCATCAGTGCCCAGGGCTTACTATTGGCTCTGTACTCAGGGATCACTCCTAGTGGCCTGAGGATTGGATGCTGAGGATAGAACCTGGGTTGGCCTCATTGAAGGTCAGTGCCCTACCTGCTGTACTACCTCTCCAGCCCATGGAGTACCCCTTTTCCTTGTAGATGGTCGACGGTGGTGAGTGTGGTACGCCAGACTTCGGTGGTCTCCATCTCGTCTCTGGAATGCAAGTGCGATGCTCCTCTCCCTGCGTGTGGGATGGACATAGTACTTCTAACCACTGGAACAAAGCCCCAAATAGAAAAAAAAAATTATTCAGCTTTTCCCTGAAAATCTGCCTTAAGTGAACAAACAGAAAATACTCCCTAGATGAAGCTACTACTGTCTGCTTGGATCACTCACAATCAACATGCACTCACACTCCTCCAAACCCCAGCGGGTCAGTATCGCCTACTTCTGGAAACACTGCTTTAGAATATGGTGAAATTGAGGAACGGACATTTCTTAAATTAAGTTACAAAAGGTTATGATTTCTTACAGAATCTTACTGTTCTTTTTGGGGGAATGGGGAACATTGAGGGGTAAATTTTGGGCTTTATCTGAGGCTGTTCTCGGTATTGGAGGTGCTTCCATCAGTGCTCTGGGAGCCATGACGTGCTGGGAATCAGAGCAAGGCTTCGTGCATTCAGCCTGCTGAGCTATCAGGCTCTGCAGCATTTTTTTTCTATGCTTTCTTTTCTCTCTCTCTCTCTCTCTCTCTCTCTCTCTCTCTCTCTCTCTCTCTCCCCTCTCTCTTTTTTTTTTTTTTGCTTTTTGGGTCACACCCGGCGATGCTCAGGGGGTTTCTCCTGGCTCTGCACTCAGGAATTACTCCTGGTGGTGCTCGGGGGACCATATGGGATCCCGCGGGTCGAAACCCGGGCCGGCATGAGCCGGCCGCGTGCAAGGCAAACGCCCTCCCCGCTGGGCTATCGCTCCGGCCCCCGTTGCTGCTTTTCTTGACTGACTTCCCTGCCCCTTCAATGCCGTGGCTGCTGCTGCTGCTGCTATATGCACACATCCCTGACTGGTGCTCAATGTTCTCAGTTGTAGCTCTCTAGGAATCAATGTCAGGCTGATGTTTCTGCCTCGGCTACCGTACTCACTGCAGGTAGCACTACTTTACTTGCCAAGCTTGCCCAGTGCTCACACATGCTTACCAGAGGTTGCTCTTCTTGGTTGTGGCACTTACACATCTCTTAAGTTGCATGCATGCCAAGGTCACGCCCCTTTTTTTGTTGTGTGAACACACTGGATTGTGTGCACTTGGAAATCACTTGTAGTTCAGGGAGTTCATTTTGCAGATATGCTTAAACGACAAAGCTGTTAGGCTTGTACTCGGCACATGTGGGGCACCAGGAGATTTGAGCTCATAACTCTTCATGCAAGCCAGCTGCTCTAGGATTAAAGATACAAAATCTTGATTCATAAAATGTGTAAAAAGAATGTGGTTTTGTTTTTATTTTTAGTGAAATAAATGTTTTATTAAATGTTTTAAATTTTATTATACCACCATGAGATATATGATTACAAAACTCTTCATGATTAGGTTTCAGTAAACATGATATTCTCCATGTCCATCCATTTATAGGCAAACTTCCTTTTTCCTAACAACTGCATAGTATTCCATTGTGGAGATGTACCATAGTTTCTTTATCCAGTCATCTGTTTTTGGGCACTCAGGTTGTTTCCATTTTCTGGCTATTAAACATGTTTTATTTTTTTAATTTTATTTTATTGTACGACCATGAGATATACAGTTACAAAGATATTCATGATTGGGTTTCAGTCCTATAGTGTTCCAGCACCCATCCCTCCACCAGTGAACATTTCCTACCAACAATATCCCCATATTCTCTCCCTCTTCCCCCAGCCTGCCTCTATAGCAGACTGTTTTCCTCCTCTCTTCCCTCCTCTTCCTTCTCTCTCTCTTTCTCTCTCTCTCTCTCTCTCTCTCTCTCTCTCTCTCTCTCTCTCTCCCTCCCTCCCTCCCTTCATCTTCTTATGTTTTTCCTGACAGCTGAATATTATTCCATTGTGTAGATGTGCCATTGTTTCTTTAACTCTTCTGTTCTCAGGCACTAGTGTTGTTTTCAGATTCTGGCTATTGTAAATAGTGCTGCGATGAATATAGAAGTGCAGATAGTTTTTCTGCTCTGTGTTTTGGGGTCTCCAGGGTATATTCCCAGGAGTGGTATTACTGGGTCAAATGGGAGCTCAACATCCAGTTTTTGGAGGCATGTCTATATTGTTTTTCATAAGAACTGGACCAGTCAGCATTCCCACCATCAGTGCAATGAGAGTCCCTTTCTCCCCGCATCCATGTCAGCACTGGGTATTCTTGCTCTTTTGGATGTGCCAGTCACTGTGGTGTGAGATGAAATCTAATTGTTGCTTTGATTTGCATCTCCCTGATGAGTAATGATGAACAACACTTTTCATATGCCTTTTGGCCATTCAAATTTCTTTGAGGAATTTCTGTTCATTTCTTCTCCCCATTTTTTAATGGTGTTGGATTTTTTTCCTTTTTAAAGTTCTAACAGTGTCTTGTGTATTTTTTGATATTAACCCCTTATCAGATGGGTATTGGGTAAATAATCTGTCCCATTCTGTGGGCGGTCTTTGTATCTTGGTCACCATTTCTTTTGAGGTGCAGAAACTTTTCAGTTTTGTATAGTCCCATTTGTTTATCTTTGCTTCCATTTGCTTTGTCAGTGGTGTTTTATTTTTGAAGATGCCTTTAACTTCAATGTCATAGAGGATTTTTCCTATGTTTTCTTCGATGTATCTTATAGATTCATGTCTGATGTTGAGATCTTTAATCCAATTTGGTCTGACTTTTGTGTATGGCATTAGAAGGTGGTCTAATTTAATTTTTTTACATGTAGCTGCCCAGTTTTCCCAGCACCACTTATTGAAGAGGCTTTCTTTGCTCCACTTACTATTTTTTGCTCCTTTATTGAAGATTAAGTGACCATATATTTGACAGTGTGTGTCAGGTTATTCATTTTTATTCCATAGATCTACAGGTTTGTCTCTATTCCAATACCATGCTGCTTTAATTACTACTGATTTGTAGTACAGTTTGAAGTTGGGGAAAGTGATACCTCCCATTTTCTTTTCCTCAAGGATTGTTTTAGCTATTTGTGGATGTTTATTACTCCATACAAATTTCAGGAGTGTTTTGTCAATTTCTTTGAAGAATGTCATTGGTGTCCTTATAGAGACCACATTGAATCTGTATAAAGCTCTAGGGAGTATTACCATTTTGACTATGTAAATTCTCCCAATCCATGAGCAGGGAATGTGATTCTGGTTCCTCATGTCCTCTTTTATTTTTTTTTTTTTTTTTTCTCTTTATTTCTTGAAGCAAAGTTTTGTAGTTTTGTTTGTACAGTTCCTTTACATTCTTAGTCAAACTGATTCCTATGTATTTCTTTTTCTGTGGCACAATTGTGAGTGGGATTGTTTTCTCCAATATCCCTTTCTTCTCTTTCATTATTTGCATGTAGGAAAGCCATTGACTTTTTGGGTATTTATTTTGTACCCTGCCACTCTACTATACTGTACTGTACTGTACTGTACTATACTGTACTGTACTACTATACTATATTATCTATATATATTATACTATACATACTATACTATACTATACTATACTATCTATCTTATCTATACTATACTATACTATAGAATCTATTGTTTCTAGGAGATTTTCAGTAGAGAGTTTAGGTATAATATCATGTCATCTGCAAATAGTGACAGCTAGACTTCCTTTCCTTTCTGAATGCCCTCAATGTTCTTTTCTTTCTTGATTGTTCTGGCAAGTACTTCCAGTGTACTATATTGAATAGAAGTGGTGAGAATGGGCAACCTTAAACATCTTTCTTTCTTTCTTTCTTTCTTTCTTTCTTTCTTTCTTTCTTTCTTTCTTTCTTTCTTTCTTTCTTTCTTTCTTTCTTTCTTTCTTTCTTTCTTTCTTTCTTTCCTTCCTTCCTTCCTTCCTTCTCTTCCTTCCTTCCTTCCTTCCTTCCTTCCTTCTTTCTTTCTTTCTTTCTTTCTTTCTTTCTTTCTTTCTTTCTTTCTTTCTTTCTTTCTTTCTTTCTTTCTTTCTTACTTTCTTCCTTCCTTCCTTCCTTATTCCCTCCCTCCCTCCCTCCCTCCCTCCCCTCCCTCCCTCCCTCCCTCCCTCCTCCTTCCTTCCTTCCTTCCTTCCTTCCTTCCTTCCTTCCTTCCTTCCTTCCTTCCTTCCTTCCTTCCCTTCCTTCCTTCCTTCCTTTCTTCCTTCCTTTTCGCTTTTTGGGTCACATCCAGCGATGCTCAGGGGTTACTTCCTGCTATTCGCTCAGGAATTACTCCTGGCAATGCTCAGGGACGTTATGGGATGCTGGGGATCAAACCCAGGTCGGCCACATGCAAGACCAATGCCGTACCCACTGTGCTATCGCTCCGGTCCCTTAGACATGTTTTCTTAAGAGAAATTTTGCTTCGAAAAATAGGGAGAGTAAAAAGAATATGGTTTCTCTAGGGGGAAAGGTTGAGAGTTCACATTTTAGGTTAAAATGCAGATGAACCTCCAGGGTGTAGAATACAAATTAATGTAGTGTTTTTGCATCACTGTTTTGGAACAATTCGTCATGCAGCGATAATGCAGAAAGCAATGGAAATTTATCTTAGAGAGGGCAGGCTTACCTAGAAACTTTGCACGAGTTCTATTTTTTAAGACTTTTTTTTGTCTTGCTTTTGTTTTTTGTTTTGGGGGTCACACCTTGTAGTATGCAGGGATTACTCCTGGTCCTGTACTGAGGAATCACTCCTAGTGGGCTCATCAGATCATATGAGATGCCAGGGATCAATCTACGTTGGCTGCATGCAAGCCAAGCACGCTGCCCATTGTACTCTCTCTCTCGGTCCCCTTCACTGGATCAGAGGAGAGAAATCAAGTGACTGGATGAACTTGTAGATTAACTGGAACAAAAATTTTCTTAAGTATACACTTAAAGAAACTTCAAGTGTAGGATGAATGCAAGGG
Organism: Cryptotis parvus; assembly: GCA_021461705.1. Classification (NCBI taxonomy): domain Eukaryota; kingdom Metazoa; phylum Chordata; class Mammalia; order Eulipotyphla; family Soricidae; genus Cryptotis; species Cryptotis parvus. Next base: position 2,017 of record JAJIBD010020738.1, on the reverse strand, counting down.
AAACCCTTATGAATGAGAATAAGAACTGTTCCAGTTATTATTCTTGATTTCTATAACTGATTTTTTCAGCTCAATGACCACTGAGCTTCATAGTCTGTCAGTGCCGTGGTTTACATAATATGGCCGCCAATAACAAATTTTTTAAAAATTACTAGATTATTTTTATGGTACAATTTATAAACGTGATCTATTTTATAAGGCTTTTTTCCCCTTTTTATTTTTTATTTAATTTTTTATTTTTATAATTACAAAGATAAACAATTACAAAGTTCATATTTGGGTTTTGGTCATACAGTGTTCCAGCACCCATCCCGCCACCAGTGCCCATCTCCCACCACCAACGTCCCCTGTTCCCTCCCCCTCCCCAGCCCACCTTCATGGCAGGTTCTTTATTTCTTTCCGCTTCTCTCTCTTTCTCTTTTTATAAGGCTTTTTTTGAAAAGGACAATTCAGGATATTTCTTTTGAATTTCAGACTTACGCACCCAACTATCTATTGAAATATGAATGTCCAAAGACAATTAAAGATGAAATTATCATTCTGCATGAATCTGATCTGCCTCTTCTAGTTTCTGTATTACCCACAGTTTACCCACTTAAATAATATAGAGATTTAAAACTATCTTTAGTAGTATTACATGTAGTTACCATTCCTTAACATCACTGATGTACCCTGCCCTTTGGCCCATTGCTCCTCATCTATCTCTTCTCCTCTGGTTGCTCACCACACATAATCTTTCCTTCTCTATATTTTCAGGTATATTTTTTTCATTTCTCCCTATGCCTAGTAAGGTATCCCAAAGTATGCCTAGTTTGTGCATTCTCCCTTAAGCCATTGCATTTCTTCATCCACTTAATATGACACTATTTAATGTTTCTTTGCTTTTGTCATTGTTTTGTTGTTTTGGCTCACATGCAGTATTGCTCTGGGCTTACTCCTGGCTGTTTTCAGGGCCTCATGGAACCATATGTAGTGCAATGTTCAAACCCTGATCAGCTACTGCAAAACAAGCTCCCTGTCAACTGTACTAACTCTCTGGCTTCTATTAATGTTTCTTAAAAGCAACATTTAGAGCAAAATGAAGGAAATGGAAATATCCATTTTTATGTCTTAATTGAACAGTTATTTGCTGAGTGCTTATCAGTGCCATTGTTCAAGGGGTTCAGACTGCAGTATTTAATGCAAGTGTCCACTCTGATGAAGCTTACATTCTGGTAAGGGGTGGCAATAAAAAAGTAAAGCAATGGCCAAGAGAGATTATTGTAACATTCTGTTAATGAAGGCGTGAACAAACTTGCAACTGGGGTGCTGAAGTGGGGAGGAAGAGTGGCTGGGAGAGATGGAGCTGTCCCGGAGGCCGGTGGCCCCGCCCACGAACCCTTGGGTGACCCGCCATATCTGTGGAGACTCAGATGCACAGGGGAGAGCTGCCATCTGGCTCTTCTCTTCTTTACCAGCCGCTTGCGGCTGCGCGGTTCGTCAAACTAGTGGAACCAATCATCCTAGAATATACTAAAATCCACAATGTAATAAAGGGAAGCGAGAAAGAGAGAGAGAGAGAGAGAGAGAGAGAGAGAGAGAGAGAGAAGAGGAGAGAGAGAGAAGAGAGAGAAAGAGAAGAGGGAGAGAGGGGAGGGAGAGAGAGAGAGAGAGAGAGAGAGAGAGAGAGAGAGAGAGAGAGAGAGAGGAGAGACACAACCTGCCATGGAGGCAGGCTGGGGAAATGGGGAGGGGGTGGGGACACTGGTGGTGGGGAAATGGGCACGGATGGAGGGATGGGTGTTGGAACACTGTAGAACTAAAACTCAAACATGAACATCTTGTAATTGTGTATCTAAAGGTGGTATAATAAATAAAAAAAACTCATACTCTAAATAGCTATTGTTTTAGTCCTCTTCTTTACCAAGAGGTAACTGTTCATAAATTATTTTTAGGTCTATAAGTCCATAGAGCTGTTTTCGTAAATGAATTACCATTTTAATGGCTAATAGTCTTTCAGTTTTAGGTACTGTGTTTT
>JAJIBD010020737.1:0-23751 GCA_021461705.1 Cryptotis parvus | reverse complement strand
TCTTTCTGTCTCTGCCACCTGACCTCCTCTCTCTGTCTCTGTCTCTGCCATCTGTCCTCCCTCTCTTTGTCCCTCTGTCTCTGCTATCTGACCTCCTCTCTCTGTCTGTCTCTGCTATCTGACCTCCTCTCTCTGTCTCTGTCTCTGCCACCTGACCTCCTCTTTCCTTCTCTCTGACATCTGACTCTGACCTCCTCTCTCTGTCTCTGCCATCTGACCTCTCTGTCTCTGCCATCTGACTTCTCTGTCTCTATCTCTGCCATCTGACCATCGGACCACTTCTCTCTCTCTCTCTCTCTCTCTCTCTCTCTCTCTCTGTCTCTCCGTCTCTCTCTGACTTTACTCCTCACTGTGCCCATTTCCTGGTGTCTCCCAGAGCTCTCTTCTCTCCATCACTAATTCTACGATGTCAAACTAATTTTTTTCTTTGGGCCACACCCAGTGACGCTCAGGGGTTACTCCTGGCTCCTTGGTCAGGAATCAGGGAACCCAATGGGGTGCTGGGGATGCCGGGCGGCCACATGCAAGACAAAATGTCCACAGTGCTGTTTCTCAGGCCCTGTGCCGAACCTTGCTTCTAGCTTGGGGAAGGACTGGAAGCTAAGCATCTGTCCCTGCCTCCCCTGCGGCTGCCCGCCGTGCAGGGCTCCTGGGCTCGGGCCCTCCCTCTACGGTGCCGTCTGGGCCTGGTCCCCTGCCATGCAGCTGGCTGGGGTTCACCCTGACAGGCCCGGGCTGACACCCCCATCCCAGCTCGGGGCGCAGCCTCTGCCTGCTGGGGCCCTGACCTTGCTCTCCCGTTCTGTGGCCCCAAGTCTTCCTCCCCGAAGCTGGTGGGCTCCTGAGGGCACTGCCAGGAGGTGGTTCTGCTGCTGGCCTTCTGCCCGAGGGCTGACGTGAGGAGGCCTGGCAGGGGCCCAGGTGTGGGGGTGTCTAAGGCCAGTTGAGACCAATCCTGGCCCCCTGAGAAGACGCCTGATGGGTCCCAGAGCCAAGCCGCAGCCTTTCCCTGCTCCTGCTTTGGCCGTTTCAGTTCCTGTCTGGGCACCCCCCCCCGCCCCCGTCTCTTGTTTATCTCCATCGAGAGCCTCATCTTGCCCTCTCCCCAGTGGCATGGAAACGTGGCCTGAACTCTCCAGACGCTGTCCTCCCCTGACCCCCGGCCTGCTCCCCCTCCTGGCTCAGGTGAGGACAGCACCCTAGTTTCCCGTCCCTGTGGCTTCCTTGTGGGGTGGCAGGGAGGCAGAGCTCTGTGCCGAAGTCAGGGAGCATGTCCCCAGGGGACAGGACAGAGTGTCCCTCAGACACCTGCCGCGGGCGCCTCGCAGCTGTGTCTTTATCACTTTCTCTTTCCCTAGAATAAACACTTAGCTTCAACCCCTTCAGCTCCTCTCCCTTCTTGGAAAATGCTTGCATATTAGACAGTTGACAGGGAGAGAGAGAGAGAGAGAGAGAGAGAGAGAGAGAGAGAGAGAGAGAGAGAGAGAGAGAGAGAGAGAGAGACAGAGACAGAGACAGATGAGAGATAGAGACAGAGGACAGAGACAGAGACAGAGTCAGGGACAGAGACAGAGTCAGAGAGACAGAGATAGAGACACAGAGAGAGGGAGAGAGACAGGGACAGAGACAGAACGAGAGGGAGAGTGAAAAGAAAGGGAGAGATGGAAGGAGAGAGAGAGTCAAAGAGAGCGAGAGTAAGAGAGAGTGGGAGACAGAGGGAGAGATGGAGAAAGGGAGAGAGAGGTAATGAGAGAGGAAATGAGAGAGGGAGGGAAGGAGTGAGAGGGAGGGGAGAGAGACAGAGACAGAGAGACAGAGAGACAGAGACAGAGACAGAGAGAGACAGAGACAGACAGAGACAGAGACAGAGAGAGCCTCTGCACACCGTTTGGGCCTGAGTCTGGGAGGGCGCGGGTGGCCCAAGATGCGGGCCGCGGGCAGGCTACATACCTCCAGGCAGACACCACACATTGGGGGATCTGGCTTAGGCCCAGGTGTGGGGCGGCCAGAGGCGTTGGGGCAAGTCCCCTCCTTGAAGAAGGTGCCCGCTCGCCCCCGCTCGCCTCCCAGCCGGGAAAGGACACAGACGCCATGGCACTTCCCACCGACTGACTGTGATTCACCGGCGTCAGGCCCCGGGCATGAGCCGCCGTCAGGAATTTCATGTTTGAATTCAAAACCTCTCTGGACACCCCACCTGGGCCAGCAGTGCCAAAGGGGTTGGAGCAGGGTCAAGCAGGGCCCAAGGTGGGGTTGCCAGCAGAGCCAAAGGCAGGGAGAGGCTGAGGGATCAGAAGAGTGAGGTATGGGGGCGGTTACGGAGCAGCCCAGCTGCGGTGGGGGAGCAAGCAAAGCCAGGAGGAAGGGGCTCCCCCCATGCCGGCTCTAAGCACGTGACCGGATTATCTCACTGAATGGCATCTCCACCATTTATGAGCGCATCTCACTCCTAATGGGGAGATGGGCTGAGGCTGAGATCACTGGCCCGAGGCTAGGCAGCCGGTAAACACCAAGCGGGAGCTGCACCCTCAACCTCTCAAGGAGCCAAGGAGAGAGGCTGACACAGAGGTGGGAGAGATGCCCCCCACCATCGGGGCTCTGTGCCTGTGGCCCCGAAGGCCGGCACATGCCGGGCTCCCATGCTGCACAAGGGCTGGATCCGAGCACCGCCAGGAGCAATTCCTGTGCTCACACAGGCCCTTGCGCCTGTTTCAGGGCTGTGACCAGAGCCTCACTTAGAGGGGCCAGGTCTGGAAGGGGCAACCCCAGTTCTGTGTGCGGGGATGGTGCTACATGTGCTCAGCCCCTGGTGCACTGTCCAGGCCCTGGACTCAGATTCTTGAGCCGCTGCTGTCCCGTCCCCCACCTCCTGCCTCCTCCACGTTTTCCCTCTCACTACTGAGCAATCCTTCACACTGCGTTCAACCCCCAGGGAGGTTTCGCCATCAAGAATTTAGATTAGAAGTGCCAGAGCGATAGGGGGCCAGAGCGATAGCACAACGGGTAGGGGCATTTGCCTTGCACGCGGCCGACCTGGGTTTGATCCTTGGCATCCATATGGTCCCCTGAGCACCACCAGGAGTAATTCCTAAGTACAGGACCAGGAGTAACCCTGAGCATTGCTGGGTGTGACCCCAAAAAGCAAAAGAAGTGCCAGAGCGATAATCCAGCGGGTAGGGCGTTTGCCTTGCATGCAGCTGACCCAGACTCAATCTCCAGCATCCTATATGATCCCCCGAGCACTGCCAGGACTAATTCCTGAGTGCAGAGCCAGGAGTAACCCCTGAGCATGGCCAGGTGTGACCCCCAAAAAAGCAAATAAAAATTAGATTAGAGGGAGAGAGAAAATATTAGAATTTGGGGACCCTTGGGGCTGGAGCAATAGTCCAGCGGGCAGGGCTTTTGCCTTGCACGCTGCCAACCTGGGCTCAATCCCGGCATCCCATATGGTCCCCGAGCACCGCTAGGGGTAATTCCTGAGCGAAGAGCCAGGAGAAACGTCTGAGCATCGCCAGGTGTGACCCAAAACGTAAAAAAAAAATAATTTGGGGACCCTGAGGCATGGGGATGTGGGTGAGCAGAGGCTAAGGAGGTCTGAAGATAGAAAAGAGGTCCCGAGAGGTCGCTTTGGGCTCTTCTTCTGGTGGGAGACCCCTTAATGGGCTTGGGGAAGAGGGGTCATCGGCCCAGCTGGTGGGCGCTGGGGAACCGCTGTCAGCAGCGGGAGGGGGCAGGAGGAACACCAGGAGCTATCCCGGCCTGCTGGGCCATCAGCTTATGGCCCCTAATGTCTAGGTCCTGCTCTGGTCACCTCCTCCCCAGGTTCCTGGGCTCCCGGGCTGCCACTGCAGGTTCCTGAGCTCCAGGAGGTCTGAGGGGATCCCTGGGAAGGCAGAAACCAGGACTCGGGAAAGAAACTGGGGATAAGGGAGCTTGTTCATTCGCTTCTGCCCCTCTGCCTGGCTGACAGTGGCCCCCGACTGAGCAGGGCCCGGGGTGGGCGGGAAAGCCGAGATGCTCACACTTCTCTGGCCTAACCCCTGGCCCACCCACACCCCTTCCAGACACAGAACAAACCGAAAACCTCAGTGCTCCCTGGAAATGTAGTCTCTTTAAGTGAACACATCCAAAGCACCCGGGTACATCTCTGAACTATGCCCCCTGTGGGCGCCGGTGGACTCTTGCTTCCCACTTAGGCTCAGTCGGACGCAATTTCTGGTCCTCCCCAGACTCCTTTCTGGTCCCCTGCATACCTGATCCCTGCCTCACCTTCATCATCCTCATCCTCTTGTTCCTTTCACTGTATTTTTTTTTGAGGTGGGGAGCTTTGGGCCACACCCTGTTGTGCTCAGGAATTACTCCTGGTGGGTTCAGGACAGGCCCATCTGGATGGGTAGGATGTCAGAGATCAAACCCTGGTCGACCACGTGCAAGGCAAGTGCTCTAACTGCTGTGCCTTTAACTGATTTTTTTTTGGCTTTGGGGTCACCTCGTGTGGTGTTCTGGGGGATAGTGCAGGACCACGAATTGACCCTGGGGCCCCCCCAGGTGCTGGTGTGCTCCCCCTCCCTGCACCGTCTCCTCTGAGCCTTTCTACCTCAGTCTGTGATGCTGGCAAATGCGCAGCCTCCTGGGGACAGCCTGATCCCTGGGCCTGGCAGCGGGACAGGGAACTGCACACCTCAGTGGGCCAGCAGAGGCTTCTCTCAATGCCTGGAGGACGCATCTGTTCCCCACAGTGTCTCCCACTGGAGGTGTTCCGCCCCCTCCCCCCCCCCGCCCGTCAATGGCACCAACATCCCCCGCAGCTCGGCCAAACCCCGGGAGTCGGCTGTTTTGGGACACGATGTTCCCTCTGGGCCTGGCACACAGTAGGTGCTAATAAATGTCTGTTGAGTGGAATTTAATTCAATTTTCCCTCTTCTGCTCCTCCTCTGCCTCCTGTGGGTTTCCACGGGGACTTGGTGTGGCTGGCGACCAGTCTGCCAATTTAAGTCCTTCACAATCAGCACAACGGGAGTTTGGGGGCCTGGTGTGAAAGGGAGGGGGCCTCTTTTCTTCCCTCTCTCCCTTTCCTGGGGAACAGCCAGATGGCAGGGAGCCAATCTTGGGAGCAACGGGCCCCTGAACCTATTGAAAACATCCCTGTTATCAGGGCACTTGGGCCTGGTACTGGGGTTCAGGTCCAGAGTCCCAGGGGGCACCTTCAAAGACAGAAGAAAGGCAGAGGGAGATTAGAGCCTGCTGAGGTGCGGGGTGGGGGCTGGAACTAAAGCTTTGGGGTATGGGGGCACTAAGGCTTTAGGGTGCAGGGGGTGGAGGGACTAAAGCTTTGGGATTTATTCCATGCAAATTTCTGCGACACAGAAAGCAAACTGCATCAGTGATTTCTGCGTCTTGCCCCCCTCCGCTTTCCCACACAGACTTGAACCCCCGTTTTACAGTCCTTCCTTGTCTCGCGCCAGGGCTGAGAAGCCTGAGTCTGAAAGGGCCCTGTGGGTATTATAGCAGCAGCTCCAGCCCAGGGAACCACCGGCTGCCCAGGCTGTGTCTGTCCCTGTGAGATGCCCCTCGGCCCTGCTCTGTTCTACCCGCTCTCTCTTTACAAATTTAGCTCAGACCCCCAGGCAGGATGGGTTGGGGAGTGGGGAGCTCCTTTGGGAGCAGAGACACAGGACTGAGCGTCCAGGGGGCCTGTATATAGGGCAGCGTGGGCTTCCTCCAGACATCTGAGGGGCTCCTCTCTTACCCCCAAGGTCCTGTCTTCTGTCTCCCTTTGTGTGTGTGTGTGTGTGGGTGCATTTTGGGTCACACCTGGTGGTGCTCAGGTGGTGCCAGGGATTAAACCAGGCTCGTTGCATATAAGGCAAAGGCCTTACCCTGTGCCTTCTCTCCAGGGCCCCTTCCCTCCCTGAAGCCCCCGCAGTCTTGCCCAGGTGAGATGAGATCAGTCTCTCTCTCTGGGTCCCTCAGCACCTCTTCCAACTCAACCAGACTCATTCCCTGAGACAGGGACCAAGGCCAACACTGGCATCATTCATTCGTTCGTCCGTTCGTTCGTTCATTCATTCATTCATTCATTCATTCACTCACTCATTCATTCATTCATTCACTCATTCAACATTTTTTTTTTTTTTGGGGTCACCCCGGCAATGCTCAGGGGTTACTCCTGGCTCTTTACTCAGGAATTACTTCTGCCGGTGCTCAGGGGACCATATGGGATACCGGGATTGAACCCGGGTTGGCTGCTTGCAAGGTAAATGCCCTACCCGCTGTGCTATCACTCCGGCCCCACTCATTCAGCATTAATTTAGACTTTTTTTCAGGTCCTGAGAGATCCTACAGGGGTTTAGGCACTTGGCTGATGCCAAGTTTGCCTTGCATGCAGCCAACTGTGTTGGCTGCGTGCAAGGCCCTAACCAACACTCCATCTGTTTTTTCAGATATTAGGTGCACCTGTCCTGTGCCACACTCAGCCCCTGGCTGGCTGCGGACAGAGTGCAAGGACCTCCCCAGTGTTTCCACATGGAGTTGAAAGTCACGTCACACTAACTGATGGCTAGAAGGGTAAAAAGTAGGGTGTGGTGAGAGAGGACAAAGAGGTACAGTTTAGGCTTCTTTTGGGGGCCTAGAGCAGGGTGAGCACTTGCCTGGCCAGCAGCTGACCCGGGTTTGAGCACTGGCATCCCATATGATTCCCTGAGCACTGCCAGGAGTAATTCCCGAGTGCAGAGCCAGGTGCAACCCCTGAGCATCACCGGTGTGACCTCAGAACAAAACCACCAAACAGTCTAGACATTTTTCTCAGATGTCTGTTGGGTTGTTACCTGTTGCCTGGAGGGCTGGCGGTCTGGCACAGGACCCTACGAGGGCCTAACTGTATACTTACTTGTATGGTGTTTCTCTTCCATAGCTAATAATAAATTATTATTACTGTTAATTTTTTGTTGCTGCTTGCTGCTATTGTGTGTGTGTGTTGTGTGTGTGTGTGTGTGTGTGTGTGTGTGTGTGACCCGGCAATGCTCAGGGGTTACTCTTGGCTTTTATTTTGGAGTTTTGATTTGGATTTTAGGCCATAGCCAGCTATGCTCAAGGCTTACTACTGGCTCTGTACTCAGGGATCACTCCCATCAGGGCTCAGGGTACTCTTGAGAGTACCGGAGATCAATCCCAGGTTGCCAAGTTCAAGGCAAGCACCTTTAAGAAATTATTGTTATTTGTTTAAAGATCATTTTGGGAGGAGGTTTGGCCTACTCCTGGCCCATGCTCAGGGCCAGCTCCTGGCTCCAAGCTCAAGGTCACTCCCTGAGGTACTCAAACCCTCTGATCCCTGAATGGGCTGAAACTGAGCCCCCAACAACCTCATTCATTCATTCATTCATTCATTCATTCATTCATTCATCTATTTATTTATTGGCTTTTTCTTTTGCTTTTTTTTTTTTTGCTTTTGGGTCACATCCAGCAATGCTCAGGGGTTACTCCTGGCTTTTCACTCAGGAATTACTCCTGGTGGTGCTCGGGAGGTACCATATGGGGTGCCGGGGATGGAACCCTGGTCGGCCGCCTGCAAAGTCGAACTCCCTACCCACTGTGCTATTGCTCCGCCCCCCAGCAGCCTTTTTATCTCCCCATTCTCCAGAGTATTTTCCTGCCCCTTTTTTTTTGGGGGTCACACCAGCAATGCTCAGGGGTTACTCCTTGCTCTGCACTCAGGAATCACTCCTGGCGGTGCTCGGGGGACCATATGGGATGCCGAGGATCGAACCGGCCGGTCACGGGTCGCGTGCAAGGCAAGCGCCCTACCCGCTGGGCTATCGGCTCAGGCCCCCCCTTTTTTTTTAACAGCCCTGAGTTACAGAGTTGCAAAGTTCTCTAATGAGTCTCAAGCATAAGATGTTCTAGTACCATCCACACGCAGCTTCCCTCCGCCAGTGTCCCCAGTTTCCCTCCTGCCCCAAGCTCTCCTCTGCAGCAGGCTCTTTGCCCTCCCCAGTTGTCTGGAGAGTATCGTGCTGAGTGACGTTAGCCAGAGGGAGAGAGACAGGCTCAGAATCATCTCTCTCGTCTGTGGGCTTTTCCTTTTTTGGGCCTTACCGAGGAGTGTCAGAGGCTCTGCTGGCTCCGTGCTTTGGAGTGACCTCTCGGGGGTTCAGACAGGAATTGTGATGGGGGATGAAAGGCAAGTGACTTCTGTACTGTCTTTCTGGCCTGGGGGGATTTAATTAAATTTTTTTCAGTTTTTGGATCACACCCAGAGATGCTTAGGGTGTTACTCCTGGCTCTGCACTCAGGAACTACTCCTGGTGGTGCTCAGGGGACCATGATGGTGACTTACTCTCTGGGACTATCCTGGGCTATCTCTCTGAGTCCCTATCTCCAGGGGATCTTTAAACTTTTTTTTTTTTTTTTTTTTTTGCTTTTTTGGGTCACACCCGGCAATGCTCAGGGGTTACTCCTGGCTGCTCTTCGCTCAGGAATTACTCCTGGCACTGCTCAGGGGACCATATGGGATGCCGGGGATCGAACCGGGTCAACCACATGCAAGGCAAACGCCCTACCCGCTGTGCTATGGCTCCAGCCCACGAATCTTTAAACTTTAAAAAATTTTTAGGCAAAGAGTGAAGTGTGCAAACATTGAGTGCAGGTGAGAATTGGACGCTTACATACGTGTGTATTGTTCTCCTCACCCCAGCTAGAGAACTGCAGTCTGTTTCTCGCTCTATAAATGAGACACTCCTGTGCTCCATTCATGTTTACTTTTTTCCTTTGCTTAACATTTGCCTGTGAGCTTTATCTGTTTTTGTTGTGTGTAGCTATCATGTTGGCTCTTTTCCATCGCTTTAACTATATCACACTCTGCCCATCCATTTGGGCTCTTTCAGTTTAAGACCATTATCAATAAAATTGCTGCAAATGGTCTTAGTGAATATATGCATAATAATTTCTTTGGAGTATGTATTTAGGAGCGGAATTGCTCGACCCCACACAGGGCCTGCGTAGATGAGCTGAGATCCGGGCAGCCTCGCGACCTTGCGCAATGCCTTCCAGCAGTGATTAGCGTTTTAGCTGCTCCTCATCCTTGAGAGGGCGGGGCCTTTTGTTTGTTTGGTTTATGGCTGGATCCCAGGACTTAGATGATGCTTGGCATACAGTAGGTGCTCAATCCTCAGACACAGCTTACCTCAGGAATGGAGGATTCCAGGAGTCCTGCTCTGGTCCTGGCACTGCATGCTGTGTGAATCTGGGTAGGTGACTCCCCTCTCTGAGCCTGTCGCAGCATCAGGGACCCACTTGTGGGACTTGGCCCCCAGAGAAGCTGGGTCCTGTGCAACCTGGCCACCTGTCTGTTCCCCCCCGGCCCCACTTATCAGGACTCTGGTTCTGCAGTGCCTCATACAGGCGGGCACCACCTGTGACGGCTGCTGACAGTGACTTTGGGTGTAGCCAAGACGAGGGTCATTGCCCATGTCGTCCCCAACTCATCCTGTGGAGCCTGGTCCTCCTTCCTCTGTCCAGCCCTGACCCCAGGGGAGGGGGTCTGAACTGAGCCTGTGGATGGAAAATGTGATTAATAATCATAACATCCAAGAGGAAGAGACCAGGAAAACAACTTGGGAAGGCTCCTTGCCCGGGGAGGGGCAGTGGGGGGCATGTCCCCGGCCTCGGGACAGCTCCGGCCAGCCGCCTGCCGCCCTTTCTGGGCAGCTGCCACAGGAGTGGGTAATTTTAGCCAAAAATATTTAAAAAGCCACCCTAATTATTTACGAAAAAGATGCCCCCATGTAAATCCTGCTTCCCCTTGGGGGGGGCTGCCTGCTCCTCTCTGAGACATCCCTCTGAGCCCCTGCTTGGTCAGGCAGGGGGCCCTGGAAGACGCGGGGCTGGGGGCAGCGGAGGAATTCCAACATGAAATGTTTTGTTCATTAACAGAGAACAGAGGAGGAAATTCCCTTTCTGCCTGGGTCTGGGCAGCCCAGGCGGATACTCAAAAGCTATTGAGGGGGGCGGTGTGGTGGGGGACACACGACTCTCCCCCTTCCTCTCCTTAGTGTCCTGACTTGGTGGTGTTTCCTGAGACTGAATTCTTCCTCCTTTGGCGTGTGTGTGTGTGTGTGTGTGTGTGTGTGTGTGTATGTGTTTGGTTGGGGCGAGGTCTTTCTAATGTGTCAGGTTGACATGAAACTTCCCTTCTGGTAAAACAGGACTTGGATTTGATAGGAGTTAGAATTTCTGATGGCAGAAGTGGAGGTGATCAGAGAGAGAGAGAGAGAGAGAGAGAGAGAGAGAGAGAGAGAGAGAGAGAGAGAGAGAGAGAGAGAGAGAGAGAGAGAGAGGAGAGAGAGGCCACCAACCACTTAGCTGGACGGGCCACACCTGTCTTGCTCAGGATTAACTCCTGTCACCTCACTCAGGGATCACTCCTAGCGGGGCTTGGGGACCTATGCGGTGCTGGGATGGAACCTCGGTGGACCCCCGCCCCCACCCGCTGCACACTCTCCTGCCCTCGAGAAAGCACATTTGAGTGCTGTCAGCATCTCCAGCACCTCTCAGCTAGCTCTGCAGAATTAGGGGCGATCCTCCGCAGAATGCCCGAGTGTCCCAACTGTGGCGTTAGCCTTCTCCTCTTCTTATTTTTACCATGAGGGGATGGTCAGCCTAGAAGGGAACAGGGTCAAGGCTGCCGAAGGACTCCAGCAAATGGGATTCCAGAAGGGGTCCGCAGGTCGGGGGTGTGGAGTGCGCGAAAGATCCCCGAACGCTGTCCCCTGCGGGTGCTGGGAGCTGAGTCGGGATGCGGTGAGCCGTCCCGGGGGGGCCGGGCCAGAGTGGGGGTGTGTGCGCGCACGCTCTGCCCCCTCCCCTCCCTGCTCGGCCTGGGGCTGTGTCGGGATCGGGTTTCTCGGCGCCTGGAGCCTCCGAGGCCGAGCTGTTCCCGGGCCCCGGCCAAGCCGCCCCGGGCGCTGGCACTGCGCGAGGAAGCAGGGAGGGGGTTGAGAGGGGGAGCGAGAGGGGCGGCGAGGACTTTTACGTAACTGCCTCCCGGAGCCCGCCGCGACCCGCCAAACTCCAATGCAGGACTTGGTGTGATTGCGAGCACGTGCGACTCTGCGTGTGTGCCTGGATGACACAGTGTGGCCGGGAGGGTGGCTCCGTGTGTGACTGTGTGTGGCGTGGGCCTGTTAGATCCGGGGAGCAAAGCGCCCTTCTGGGTCGTGTTGTATCCCAAATTCCCGTGGGGGGGACCCCGACCCCTAAGCTGCCGGGTGAAGCTGGATGCCGGAGGCGGACAGGCGCTGCTCTTATGTGAGTCTGAGTGTGTGTGTGTTGTGTGCGGTGATGACACACACAGAGTGTGTGTGTGTGTGTGTGTGTGTGTGTGTGCGCGCGCTGAGCTTCAGCTAAGCAGGTGTTGCCAGGTAGAACTTTCTGATGCAGGAGCTTAGAATAAAGCCGGATGCCTGAAGGACCCTGCCAAAGGGACCTCAGGAAGCCAGGGGCATGTGCCCCTTCCTGGGGAGTCACACCAGTCCCCACGGAGTGGGAGGTGGGTCAAGGGTGACCTGCCAAGTGCTGGGTGGAGCCAAAATTCTGGCTACAGAGCCAATAGTTTTACCTTTGGGTGTAAAACTACAGGAACGGGCTGGAGAGACAGTTCAGGGGTCAGGCACTGCTGACCTCCGCTCAATCCGCTCAATCCGTGGCACTTAATATGGTTCCCTGAGCTCAGAGCCAGGAGTAAACTTTGAGCACCGCAGGGTGTGGCCAAAAGCAAAACAACAAAAACAACCCCCTAAATCCAATATAGGGACGAGCTCGAAATCAAGGCATAATAGTCCCCATTTGAGGGTACTTAACCCAGGATCCCCATCACTCCCTGGACTGAACTGGAGAAGGTGGGGAGAACTTGGAGAGAGGGGTGAGCTTGGGGAGAGGTTGGGAAACAGCGTGAGCCTACTAATAGGGACCTAGTACAGCTGGAGGAGATGATCCTTCAGGGCTTTGAAGCCAGGCTGGAGAAGCCTTGCTTAGAACATTCCGGAGTTAAGATCCCTCCTCCCTTCCTTCCCCACCAGTATTCACACCCCACTCCAGGACTCCGGAAGCTCAAAAGTTATATGGCACATAGAAGGTCTTTTCTGGAAGGGGCAAGAGCAGAAGCCCATTGGATATGTTGCCCGGGTCATCTGGGGGCGTGTATTCGTTCAGGCTGGGTAGTGGTGCCTAGGAGAGAGGAGGGGTTGCACCCAGATTGCTGGATCGGTGGGTGGGAGCTGCCGCCTGCAGGGAAGCGCGTGTCACGTAGTGCCCGCCAGGTGTCGCTGCGGCCCCGGGGAAGCGGCGCGGCGTGCAGCGCCTGAGAGCTCCCGACCGACCGACACCCCGAAGGGGGTCCGACGTGCGTCCCTCCTCGTTCCTCCTTTCTCACACCCACAAGTCCTACTCCCTGAGCTCGATCATCCCGTGCGGATTCTGACCCAGCACCCTCAGATTGCGGCTCTGAATTCGACACCCTCCCCGTCCCGTTCCACCAGATGGAGGGGGCGCATGTTGGTCTGGGGCCCACCCGTCTCACTCTCCCTCTTCTCAACAAAGAGGCTGGGGGCCAGGCACCGAAGGACCAGGAGGTCAAGTCTGCCGGTGAATCAACCTCCAACCTCGATTTCCCTAGAGGGGAGGCGCTTCTGGAAAGGGACCCTGGCACAGGCCTCATTTCGGCTCCAGGGACCGGACAATTCCTCTCGCCACCGCCTCTCCCCTCCAGCCTCCAGATGCAGCCTCCCCGCCCCCCCTCCTTTCCTGGCATCCACACCTGGGTTTGGTCCACGGCCCAGGCCTCGGGATGGTGGCGTGGGGGGCGGAGGGCTGGGCAACTACTGTGTAGGGCGGCAGCCGCTGTACTGGCGCGCGTCTGCACTCGCTCTGCTACCCAAGCCCCTACAAGCCGGCGCCCAGAGGTTCAGCCCAGCGACTCCCACCGGTTGCATGTTCTGCATCCAGGGGAAGTGAAAGTGAAAATCCGGGTATGCTGGAAGGTTTTGCCTCTGCAAGGGGAATCCCTCAGGCATTTGCTGGGGAAAGGGCCCAGGTGCCCTGGGCAGCTTACTGGGGAAGGGTGTGGGGAAACAGAAAAAAATTTCCGTTCTTTCTTTCTCCTCACCCATCCCCCCCCCCAGCCCTTCCCTGGAGGGGCAGTGGGCAGGCAGTAGGAGTCAAAGGTCAGGCAAACCAGCCCGGGGGTGGTGTTAGGGGTGGCCCATGTTCCCAGTCTTTCCTATTCACCCTTCCCGTGGGGCTCTGGTTTGGGCACCGCTGCAGTTGGGATGGTCTAAACTTAACTTCCCCCACGTGATAGTGAGCCCCGGACCGGGGGCCAGGAAGGGAGCACCCCTCCTCCCCAGGAAGGGAACACTCTCCCCTCCCGGTGATCCAGGCTGCTAAAGCAGGTCTGCAGGATAAACCTCCAGCACTCAGCTCTGCTCCGGGTGCGGGTGCGAGCTCTGGGGAGCACTCCGCCTAGGGGTTCATCAATGGAGCTTCTCTCAGACCACTTGCAATGGGTGGGGAGGTGAGGAAGGCCAGGGCGGGAGACTGTGGGAGTCCAAGGTTTTGGGATCCTGGGCCTGTATGCCCCAGGCGCCCCGGTTCAGGGGAGCGTCAAATCCCCTTTCTGCCAGTTGGGGGTGGGGGGAGTTGGAGGTGTCTGTCTGTCTGTAATCCGGAGGGAGGGCATTGCTGGGAGCTGTAGGAATAGGGCGTGCTGGGCACAGCCGACCACCTCTGCCTTATGTGGGGGGCTCCAGCTCCGAGCTCCTCAAGCCGAGATGTGGGAAGGACCCCAGAGTGGACCTGCGGTGTGCTAGGATGTCGGTGATCCGCAGCCAGGGCCTGAACGGGCCGGGAGCGTGCGCTGCAGCAAACTGACAGAGGAGTAGGAATAAGAGACCCTCGGGTGGGTGCGCGCCCAGCGGCCCGTGGGGATCGGCGTGTGGGTGTGGTGTGCGTGTGCGCGCGCTGCTGAGCCCCGCGGTGGTTCGGGCTGCGCGTGAAGCTCGGGGGCCACAGCCGTCTGGAGGGCGTTCCCGAGAAAGGGCGAATGCGAGGGGCCACGCGTGCCAGTGCGGCGAGTGTGCCCGCGGGGGTGGGGAGGAGGGCGCGTGGCAGCGCCAGGGTAGTGGGAGTCAGGGGGACCCTCTCGGCCGGCGCCGGGTAAGTGTGCCCGCGCGTGCCAGGCGCGGGAGCTGGCCCAGGCGGGGACGCGCCGGGGCCATGGCCGGGAAGGGTCGTGGCGCGCGGCCGCGGAGGCGCGGGGAGACAAGGAGGGAGGGGAGGGAGCGAGGGGCGCGCGCGGCCGAGCGGGCGCCCACGGTCACATGGGCGAGGGGAAGGAGGGAGGGAGGCGCGAGAGGGAGGGAGGAGGATGGGGGTTAAAGCCGCCGAGCGCCGAGGAGCCGGTGCAGAGCGGGCGGCGGCGGCGGCAGCGGCGGCTCCAGCCTGCGCGGCGCGGGGCTCAGCAGCCAGGCGATCCGGTAGCGGTGGGAGCTCCGCGCTCCGGGGCTCGCTCACCGCGGCGGACAGACGAAGGGCGCAGCGCGGAGCCCCGGGGCCCCAGGGCGCGGTGAGTTCCCCGCGGCAGACCGCGCGCGACCGGACCCTCGAGGCCCTCCGCGGCCCGACAGCCCCGCGGCGCCCCGTGCGCACGGGAGGCGGGAAGGGGACACGCGTGGGCCCGGCGCCGAGGGTGGGGGAGGAAAGTTCACCGGAAACTTTGGCCGCACACTCGGGGGCGAGAGCGCAGGAGAAGTGGCCCCCCACGTCCGGGCGCGCCTGGGTTTGGGCGTGGTGGTGGTGGAGGTTGGTGGTGGTGGGGGCGGACAATCGGCTTTGGGGGAAGGTGGCCGGGCGGACGGTTCAGGAGGCCCCCCGGCTCCCCAGCTCTCTGCAGAGCGCTCGGGGTCTGGGAAAATTACGGAGCTGGGGGGTCATAGTGATCCCCGCACCCCTAGAGGCGGCTCCCTTCTCTGGTACAAATCTGGACTTCAGAGCGCCCAGGGGTGTGAACGGACGGCTGCGTTCCGGCCGGTGTATGCGTGTCCGTGGTAAATCTGTGTGTGTGTGTGTGTGTGTGTGTGTGTGAGCGCGCGCGTGTGTGCGCTGTAGCTCTATGGAGTGGCTTTTTTCCAGCGTCTCTTTGTAAGTCCTGCCTTGTGTGTCCGCTGAGTCCGCTCGTGCCGTGTCCCCAAGTGGCTCTTTGTGAGTCCGCCGGTGTGCGCCCAGCGCGCGCTGTGAGTGGGCCCAGGCGGCGGTGTGGCTCCGAGTCGTGGCTCTCCGGGTGCGTGGGGGGCTGGGCCGCGGGGGAGGTCAGCAGACGGACAGCTCTGGGGCTCGGCTCCTCTCGCTCGGCTCCAGCCGCCCGCTCACTCCCGCCGCCCCCTCCCCTGCGGTAGCTTCAGGCGGGCAGGACTATTTCACGCCTTGTTGAAAATTCAGGATTTTCTTTCTCTTCTCTCTCTTTCCGTCTCTCCCTCTCTGAGAAGCGGCTGTGTGTGTGTGTGTGTGTGTGTGTGTGTGTGTGTGTGTGCAGCTTATCTGCAATTCTGGGTGTGTGTCAGCCTGCCACCCTGCAAGAGTGTGCCTGTCACACTGCTGGTTTCTCCCCTAGCCCTCGCGATGTGTCTGGGATGTTCTGCGTGGCTGTGATGGGGGCAGGGGACATCTGAAATGCTGGGTTGTGTTTGCATCTGTAGGACACGTCACTACCATGTGTCCAGGGCACATTTTTGTGTCTTGCTCTGGGGGTGATGCCTCCACCTGTGGGTGGAGATGAGCCCGACAGTTAGGACTGAGGGCCTAAGCAGGCCCTGGTGGGCTGGAGGGGCCTGTGTGTGTCCTCACGGTTGTAACCCACCAGAGCTCTGGGCTGCTTTCTGGGGCTCCTGGTGGCCCACTAGAGCTCCCTCTCCGCCCCGGCTAACACTCTGGGATTCTGCACCTCGTACAAAGACTTGGAGTTTACGGTTCACAGGGCTCAAGGGGCTGAGCGCATGTTTCCACACGGGAGGCCTGGGTAGAGCTCTGGCACCGCCCGTCCCTACACACAGATGGGAGTGACTGTTGTCGGGTGTGGCCCCAAAACCCAAACCAAAGTTTCACACTCCGGCAAGAAAACTCCCTGGTACCTGGAATTGGTACTCAGATGTGCACTGAGTAAAGCCTTTAGCTTCATCATGGGGCCTTGGGAGTTACACACTTGCTTACAGAGATGCACACAGACCAGGGGACACAGATACACACTGTACACAGGTACACAGTACACAGGTACACACTTGAGTTCTGCGATGCCTGTGGCTGCGGGAGCCGATATCAGTTCTCAACCTCAAACCCACATTTCCTGGGGTTGGAGTGATAGCCCAGCGGGTAGGGCGTTTGCCTTGCACGCGGACAGCCCGTGCCGGCCTGGGTTCGATCCCTGGCATCCCATACGGTCCCCGAGCACTGCCAGGCATGATTCCTGAGTGTAGAGCCAGGAGAAACCCCTGAGCATTGCCGGGTGTGACCCCAAAAAAAAGAAAAAAAACCCCACATTTCCTGCTCAAGGCTCAGAGGCTGATCCTGAGACCTCACACCCCTTCTCGGAACCCACTGGGGTCCGGTGCTCACAGCTGAACTCTCAGCAGGACCCTGGGAACCTCAGATTCACAGCAGTGTTCTGAGGTTCCCGCTTTAACTCACCTCACCAGCCCAAGGCTGCTGTGGGTCGGGGCCCCACCTGCCTCCTGTCAATCTTTGCCTTCACCTGCAGATTCATGGGGGCTCTGGGGTGTCACTGAGGCCCACGCACAGTCTTCACACTCCCCTCAGATCCTGGGCTTCTGAGATACTCAGGTTGGCAGCACTGAATAGGACCATGGTGCGCCCTGCCTGTGTCCCTCCATCCCCAGATCCCTCTGGGATCTGTTTCCACTCATTCTAACAAAGCCACCTGGTCCTGAGACAGGCCCCCAGGGGAGAGTGTGCACCTCAACCTCATGCGGCACTCTGCTGCTCGTGTGGCCAGGACTCCAGGGTAGACTGAACAGAGGAAGGGGTGCTCTGCCGGGGTGACCCTGGGTCCCCTTCAGACCAACTAGGACAGTGGTGCTCAGAGCTCATGGTTAGCAACCCTGATGGTCTGTGAGGACACGTGGCCAGGAGGAGGCCTCTGCCCGAGGTGTGTGTGTTGGGGGGAGGGGGATCCGAGCCGGGTTGCCACTGGGGCTTGCTGGGCCCGTCAGACCTTGGTCTTCTTGCGAGAGTTTGGGCAGCTTTGATGGATGGGGGTGGGGTGGGGGCCTACCTTAGAGTCCTGTGAGCCCTGACACATAGCCCCCCACCCCTAAATTATTCTGGGTTTCCTCTGTGGCCTAGCGGATCAGGTGTGGGGCGAGAAGCCTGTCCTCCCCCACCCAGCCGCCTTAGGGCTGTTGTGAGGGGCTGGCCCTCTGGCTCCCATGACCCTTCCAGGGTGTAGACTGTCCAGATCCCCCAGATGTGGGCTGGGAATGCCACTGGCAGAGGGGCCTGTAGTGGATCCACGCTCTCTCCCCCCCCAACCCCCACGCCTGGAGACTGCAGAGCTTCCGGAGTCCTGACGCACCCTCCGCCCTTCTTTTGGAATATGCCTGTTGACCCCTGACACGGGGGTGTGCCCAGGTTTCTCAGGGCTCCTCCCCAGAGGAATAAGATTTTGTCTCACAGAGTGGGAAGCCTGGGGGGTCTGTAGGTGCCACCGACTCTACAACTCCACCTGCCTTGGAGACACCGTGGGGTCTTCACGCGCCCCCTCCTCCTGACTCAGGGGGTCTGGAGAAGCTGCTTGAGGTGCATCATCCCTGCACTCCCATGGGAGCCCCTCACAGTCAGGGCAGAACCCTGCCTTGGGCGCTGGTGGAGCTGCTTTGCCCCAGAAGGGGACACGTGCTCTCCAGCCCCCTCTGGGGGTGGGGGGCTTGGAGTGGAGGCGCCCGGCTCTCTGCCCCCCATGGCGAGTTGAAGTGTAAATGAATCGGAAACATATGGAGTGGGTTTTCTTTGAAATGCAGATGGGTGGGGGACCATGTGTGCCTAGTGGGGGGGTCCCAGAGAGCACCGAGAAGGAGAAGAGAGAGCTGACCCCTCCTCCAGACCCACCATGGAGTGGGGGACTTCAGCTGTGTAAACTCCCTGCGTGACCACACCCACCAAGGGGGAGACTCCGGGCTTCCTGTGGGGAGGGGCTGGGAGGCAAGTGGTCATCACCCCCTTCTCCAGAGGGCACAGAGCCTTGCAGAACAGGGGGGTCTGTGGGCTGGTGGAGGGAGGAGTGTGGGGCGTCCAGGCCTGGGGAAAGAGCCCAGCTGGGGCAGGGAGATGAGCTGCTTCGCCTGACCTCTGGGCAGCACCGGTGTTATTGGGCGCCCCCTCCTCTCCCAGTGCTTATTGTATTTGTTTTCAGCCACTCCAGGACTGGCTTTCGGTCTGTATGCTCAGGATTCACTTTTGGTGGTGCGGAGGATCGTGCCAGGTCAGGCGGTGCAGGGCAAGCCCCCCTGCGCCATCTTCCATGCCCAGCCCTCACGCTCGCCCCTTCCCTACGCTCAGTGAGCTGCCACAGTGATTGTCCGCTCCCGTGGCATCGGGGCTGGCTGCTGCCTGCCGTGGTCGCCGTGGCGTTGCCCCTCACCCAGATCCTGGTCCCCGGGAGTTTGTGAGTTGGGCTGTAGCTCCTGCTGTTCACTCCAGTTTGGCTGGCAGGACCTGAGTGGTTTATGGGTTAGACCAGAGAGCAAGGACACTGTGAGGATACGGCGGGGGCGACACAGTACAGACCCCAACGCTGAGGGCTGGGGTGGCACAGTACAGACCCCAACTCCTGACGCCCTGTCTGTCCTCTCTCACTTTCAGACTTTGCACAAGATGGGAAGGCCCCGTGTGTCCCCTGATCCCTTTTGTTTTGTTTTTCTTTTTTTTTCTTTTTTGAGTCACACCCGGCAATGCTCAGGGGTTACTCCTGGCTTTGCACTCAGGAATTACTCCTGGCAGTGCTCTGGGGACCATATGGGATGCCGGGGATCGAACCCAGGCCGGCATGGGCCGGCCCCTCGTTAGGTGTTTTTGTTTTTGTTTTGAGTCACACCTGGCAAAGGTGCAGGTTCTCGCTCTGCACTCAAGAATTAGTACTGGCGGTGCTCGGGAAACAATATTGAATGCTGGGGTTTGAACCCAGGTCAGCCCTGTGCAAGGCAAATGCCCCTACCCGCTGTGCTGTCGCTCTGGCCCCTCCCTGTTCTGTCTGAGCCCAAGTTTCCCAGACTCCAGCCAAGGCGGTGACCCATCACTGAACCCCAAGGCTGGCGCTGGGACCATAGCACTGCAGTGGGCATCATCCACTGTCCATATGGGTTCGTCATGCCTGAGAATGTTAGGGATTGACTCCTAAGGAAAAAAAATCCCTGCCCGAACAGCGCTTCTGGACAGTGCCAATGGGGGAGGGGGAAAGCCATGGCTCTATCTTAGAGACATCTGAGAGAGAACACACTCACACACATGTACATTTACACACTCATATACACACACGTACATTCACACACATGTACACTCCAACACATTCACACTTACACACCACACTCACACATTACACTCACCTACACTCGCATGTACACCCCCTCACGCTTACATATATGTACAATCACACACAACACACACACACACTCCCCAGGGCCACTGGGAGAGACTGGAATGTGGGGAAGCGGGGCATCGTGTGTGTGTGTGGCACTGGGCGTAGCTGCTTTGGCTTTAAGGGGAGCAGAGCAGGCTTGGGTGGGTGGGTGCCAGTAGATGGCTAAGGCAGAGAGTCCCCTCAGGACAGCATGGAGGCTCAGCGCTCTCAGCCACACTCTCACTGGCCACGAGTCGGCCGTAACTGTCCCATGTTCCTCTCAGCCACACTCTGACTGGCCACGGGTCGGCCGTAACTGTTCCAAGTTCCTCTTTAGGATCTTCCAAACAGGTGTGTGGCAAAGAAATGTACGTTTTCCCCAAGGAGGCTTTTCTGAGCCACCATGCCCCGCCCCCCCGCCTGGCATCTGAGTCCCATGAGGTTCTGGTACATCCTTTCCTAGGCCCCACCCTTTTTCCTGGGTCCCAGGCCCTGGGTTACCCTCCTCCTAGGGGAAGGTAAGATGTGCCTAGCCTCTGAGGTAGATGGTGCGTGACCTTGGCCCGGGAGTTGACCTTTTGGGGCCCCTCCATGAAATTGTGGGATGGGGGCTGGGCCCCAGCCCAGGCCTGGAGAAGGCGGTTTTGGCACCCATCCAGGCCCCTGACGTCAATGACTCTCCAAATAATGGAATCAATATTGGGGTGGGGGGGCAAGCGTGAACCAGGCCCCAGCGATTAGAAACAGATCAGCACAGACCCGCAGCTGATTCTGATAGAGCTGCCTTGGAGAGCGAGCGAGGCGGGGAGGCCTGGGGGGAGGCGGATCTGGGGAGGGGGCTTAGGATGGGGGGGGGAACAGTGTAAGTGTCCGGGGCATGAGGGGACTCAGTGGGCAGACTTGAGGGCTATCTGGGGTGGGACGATGGGTTGGGATGGGTCCTGGTCCTTTGCTTCTTTGAGCCTGTGGGGTTCCCAGCTAGGGGAGTTTGTAAGTGGCGCCTTCTTTTAGCCAGGGAGAGATAAAGAATGAATACGCTGTGGTTGGAGAGCAGCGCTCCTCTGAGGCTCACGGGGCTGGAGTAAATGCTCTACATGCAAGAGGCCCAGATCCAGCCCAGCTCCATGTATTCCCCTGAGCATTACCAGGAGTAACTCCCAGGGTACAGAGCCAGGAGTAGCCTCTGAGCATTGCCAGGTGTGGCCAAAACTCTCACCAACAAGAAAAGAAAAAAGGGGGCCTGAGCAGGTGGGGCAATTGCCTTGTATGTGGCCAACGGGTTCAATCCCCAGCATCCCATACAGTCGCCTGAGCCCTGTCAGAGTGTTCCATGAGCATGGAGCACTGATGGGTGCCCCCAAAAACAAAAGACTGAAATAAAGGATTACTGCATAAGGGGAGTTCAGAGCTCATCTTTGCATTCCAGACTTAGGCTAATTTTTTTTCTCCCTTTTTTGGGTCACACCCGACAATGCTCAGGGGTTTCTCCTGGCTCTGCACTCAGGAATTACTCCTGGCAGTGAGTGCTTGGGGGGACCATATGGGATGCCGGGATCGAACCTGGGCTGGCAAGGCTGGCGCATGCAAGGCAAACGCCCTACCCGCTGGGCTATTGCTCCGGCCCCAACCTAGGCTAATTTTGGGGTTACAGATTATAGCCAGGCTAAGATCCAAGTCAGAGCTAAGGAAAATGACCTATGGCCTATGGGTTGGTGGTAGAGGCCGTCAGGACTAGTCGAGTGTATTCCTCAGATTGGGTCTTTGGCCTCTTTGGTCAGCCCACATCCTCTCCACCTCCTTGAAGGCAGCAGGTGAGGGTGGAGGGGTCCTTGGGTCCAAGAGGGCTGGCCTGGCGGCAGCTGACAAAAAACAGGAAGAAGGGCTGGGGCGGCTGTAATTACAGGGCATTTATTATTAATCAGCTGAGATTGCTGGGAAGCAGCTGCTGTAATGTGGTGGCGATGCGGCGCTTGGCCCCTCACCACCCCCTGCAGCGCACATGTCCACACACCGCACGCTGCCCGCGCCGCGTCTGCTTTCACAACCGGCTTCCTGTGCAAGTCGGAGGATGTGTCTGGCTGCACGGTGGCGTTTTATCACGTCAGCCTGTTCCCTCGATTGTCTCCCTTGTCTTTTTTCTTTCAATGATATTATTTCATCACCTTAGTTTTTCTTGGTTTTGGGGGCCACAGCCCATGGTGCTTGGGCATCATTCCTGGCTCTCTGCTCAGGGGCCCATAGCAATGCTGAGGGGTCATGCGGGGGCAGCCGCATGCAAGGCAAGCGCCTCTATCTCAGCTTTTCTGACAAGTCTCTCACTCGGGTGCGCGGGGGTGGGGCCCACACGTGTCTGACTTTTCAGGGGCCTGTGTTGTGGCATCTCTGTTGCCTCCAGCCCGTCTATGTTCTGCACAGTGTTTTGGACTCTGTCTGGCTTCTCCGTGTGTGTCTGTGTGTCTGTGTGTCTGTGTGTCTGTGTGTCTGTGTGTCTGTGCTGGGGCAGGGCGGGGTAGGGATCACTGCTTCTCTGGGTGAGTGCATGAGAGTTTAGGCATCTCAGCACATCTCTCCGAGACCTGTTTTTGCTTTTCGTTTTCCTTTGGGGGAAAGGGACAGTTTGTCCTGGGGATCTCCTGGGCTGTTAGAGACAGTGAGAACCACAGAGCCTGAAGGAACGTGGCCATGGCCTGACCTTCTACCAGTCTGAGCTGGCAGAGTGCTTGTCTCTGAGTCTTGGTTTCCTCATCTGTGAAATGGAGACAGGAGTGCCTCCAAAGGTGGTTCTGATGCCTTAGGACAAACAGGTAGGTCGAGAGTGTCGACGCGCCCTGCCTCCTTGGCACCGGCAGGAAGCAGAGCAGGAAGGAAGGGAGCTGGTACAGCAGCAGGGCTCTGGAGCTGGACTCGAACTCAAAGCTCTCTTCTGGAACTCATCAGCCTGTGCTCTGGGTCCAGTTAATTAACCTTCCTGAATCTCGGTTTCTTCAGCAATCCATAGGGATAAGAATAGAACCTACCTCATGGCGAAGTCATGAGGATTAAATGAGATAATGCACACAGAGTGCCTGACATAGCTCTGGCACATAACAGATGCTCAATAAATCATAGCGTGGATGAGGCAGAGGAAGAGGATGGCGGGGGGGAGGGGTTCTGCCCTGCCGGTGGCCATATGTCTCTGTGTGAGTGAGCTTGGGAGAATGTGTGGATTCGGAGGTGCCTGTTGGCTGCCCAGGTGGGGATTTGGGAATGCCTTGCGGACAGTGGGGTGGTGGGGGGGTGGGAGCCGGGCCACTGACTTTTGGCCTCTCTCCATCGCTGTGGAAGTTCAGGTCAGCAAGGGGTGCTGGAGGGCTTCCGAACTTGTCCCAACTTTTCCTCTTCCAGGCGCTTCCGTGCTGCCTGCCCTGTTTCCCTTTCCTCACAGTGAAGTGGTGAATAGAGAGAGACCACGAAGGCCCAAGGTTCCCCCCCAGAGACCTCTGACATGTGCCCTTTGCCCTTCTAGAATCCAACCTTGTCACCTCATCCACCCCTTGGTTTTGGAAGTCGTGGGCAGAGTCTGGTGTGGAGGAGGCGGTCGGTGGACATTGATGTACTCGGTGTGTGGCCGGAGGTGAAGAGGTAGGTGCAGGGGCCCAGGAAGGTCGCTTCCTTCCTCGGGGAGCAGGACCCCAATGTGCATGGTGCAGGGGTCCAGGAAGGTCCTCCCCTGGGGAGCAGGGCCCCCAATGTGCAGGGTGTAAGGCGCTTGTCTTGGCACAGATGTTCCTACAAAGTATGGTTTCCACAGCACTGCGTAATGGCCAGCTTGTTCTGGGGAGAGAACCTACCTGCCCCCTGCCAGTTCCAGTGCCCCCCTGGAGCAGTGTGGCCCACCTTGGGGCACTTTCATAAGCCCACATCAGTCCTGTGAAGAGGAAGAGACTCACTGTCACACAGGCAATGGCAAAGCCAGGCCGGACTACAGGGTTCTGCGTTTGGGGGTGGGGATCCTCTCACTGCCAGGCTCCTTCTCTGCCCCCAGTGTGTGTGTGTGTGTGTGTGTGTGTGTGTGTGTGTGTGTGTGTGTGTGTGTG